>PVKE010007052.1:0-52037 GCA_004027555.1 Craseonycteris thonglongyai | reverse complement strand
CCCTTCTCTCTGTCTCTGTATCTCTCTCTCTCTCTCTCTCTCTCTCTCTCTCTCTCTCTCTCTCTCTTTCTCTCTGTCAAAAACAATAAAAATAAATCTTTAAAAAAAAAAGATGTTTTCTAAATCAAGTTAGTGTGGGATATACAAACTCCATCGTATTCTCTAAAAACGTTGTTTGTTCCACTTCCTTATTTTATTGCCTGTTTTCAGTTGAACTGTCTGATGTGTTTGATTCATGTGCGTCTAGATTCAAACTTCCTCTTGGAATGAGTATTCTTTACTTCTGAATGGATGATATGTGGGACAAAGGAAAACTGTGGCTCCATTGCCACCCTAAATACTACCTGACACTTCTGCAGTGTTTTGTGCATTTCAGAACATTTTCTCTTCCTTTGTGTCTTTTTAGTTGTCTCATATGCCTAATCTACAGGCTTGAGTCACTTCCTTCCTGTTTTGAGTATAATTAGGCCACCTTGAAATGTTCTGTGAACTTGAACAGCTAGGAATTTGCTGCTTTTTCTACAAAGCCTTAGTGAAAGAGTTACCTTTAGGATTAGGGATCCCTTTGAGATTCTGATGAACATTAAGGTCCTCTCCCCACAAAATGCACATGTATTAATTCATACTGAATTTAAGTTAAGATTTCTCAGTGGGGTCACAGACATTTCTGAAGCCCATTTATTGTTTGCTGGATCCCACCCAGGTTAAGTGGTCCTGGGATTAAACATTCAGACAAACTTGAAGGGGTTTGCCCAATATCATTCATACAGACTCAATTTGGATTTTACTGTGTTGTTAACATTCTAATATTCTTTTCATGGGATTCTGATTCATGATGTTAAAGTGATTAATCGAGAACCTTGCTTAATATGTGTTAAATGATTGCTGTCTTGTTCCTGTGTAATTTTCTCTAAGAATATTTTGAATCCTCTGAGTGATATGTGAAAACTAAAGCTGTGTTTCGAAACAGTCTCTTTTTTTTTGTCATTGAGTGGTACCATACTGCAAAATCGGTGTTATATATCATTGTAAGATCCTTCATCTTGATTTTTCCAATCTTTGCTTTTTATTTTTTTAATTTTTGTATTTATTTTCCCTCTGTTCAAGGTTTATTTAGAGTTTTAGTTGATATGACACTTGGATAGTTGGCTGGCATTATTTATATGTAGACTTTTCTTTTTATGTTATATGCCAGTGCACACTACTCTGATACACATAGTACACAAAATAAGATCCTTTAGAACAGTTACGCACAAGCAGATCTTCGCTGTTCAGAATGGCATAGTACTGACAGTTGTATTTCACTGATTTTCTGTTTTATTTCATGGCAAACGTTTAACCATGATCACATCTTAGTAAATACTTTACTTTTTTAACAAATTAATCTAATTCAATTTAAATATATCCTACTCTGTGTTTACCTGAAAACTGCTGAGATTTTTACTATAGTAATACAGTGTTCACGTGAAACATTTGACATTCTAAGTATTAACAATCAAAACTTTTTCCAGTGGTCACTTTTCAGTGGGTTCTTTAAAATACCTGAATGGTCTGTAGAAATTAATTTGGAAAACTTGTAACAGCTAACAACATTACTGAGTACTTAGCATATGCAAGCAACTTTGCTTACTCTTTATATCCTCATTACCCTGAGATGTATTATTATTATTCCCATTTGATCCATGGTGAGGATGCTCAAAAAAATAACTTGCCCGAATCACTGTGCAAGAAGTGGGAGAGTCAGGGTTTAAACCCTGGACTGCTTGTCTCCAGAGCCAATCCTCTAAACTTTTTAAAATGGTAAGAGTGGTGTAAATGTATTTTAGAGATTTTTTGTGGACATTGAAGAATTTTTAAATATAACCCTAAGACTAGACAGCTTAAGTGGATCCTATTTCACCCCATTGTGAGTCTGATGAAATGTAGGCCTTTTATTTATTTATTTTTCTTTTTTTTGGTTCCTAAGTATTCAGTTTACCCAGTATGAATTATTCTTTGTTTCAGTGGATGACTAATAAAGTTCTGTGTGGCTTCATAGAAAAAAAAAATTATACACACAACAAAAATATTGTTTTTATTTTACATCTTTTGTTTTTGTGAGGCTGCTGTTATTACAGATCTGTTTTTTATTAATAGATCAGTTGCAAGATTGGATTCAGTAGTTTATTCAAAACAACTAATGGATATCCTAGAACAACCCCCAGTGGAGGAGGCTGGGTTTCCCACTCTGTCCCCAGAACTATAGCAGCTGAACAGTTTTATAGTTTTGTCACTTGCAACTTTCTGCTAAGTAGATAGGCATGTAGATTTGTAGCAGTCTTTTCACTATTCTTCAGAAAATGCTATGTGGGTTATTTACTGTTACAATTATATTACCTTGCTATTTGTGGAGATGGATTTAAAATGATTCATCTTTATTCTTTCAATTTACTTCTCATGTTAAATAAAGGAGCATACATCTAGATGGTAGATCCCATTAGGGCATCAGACTGTGGTCCTGAACCAGAAAGGAGATAACTGCCTATTTAGGACTTCAACTCATGTTTTTAGTTTTGATTAACATTGTACCCAATCATCCAAAATATGTGGTATCATCAGACAAAGTCACAATCTTAGTATGTTAATTAGCATACTAATACTAAAACAACAAAAATGTCTTGTTTTTGAAGAACTATACCTCAGTCATCTTTTGCCATCTAGCAATAAAAGCATCCAACTGGTATCCTCACCACTGAGATTTAATTCTTCTTTGCAGATCCTTCCTGGGCATCAGTAAATAGGGGAACTTTTATATGTGACGAGTGCTGCAGTGTCCATCGGAGTCTAGGGCGCCATATCTCTCAAGTAAGGCATCTTAAACACACACCGTGGCCTCCAACATTGCTTCAGGTAAAGGATAAGAATTCTTCTCATGGTTTGTAATTTAAGTTTTTAGGGCTCATTGTTTTAGCAACTAAAATTTCTCCTACTTATTAAATCGTACAAAAATGTTTGAATCATAACTGAATAGAGGTGTGCCCATCGATGCCATATATATGTATATATGTATATGTGTGTATGTATTGAATTCATCATTTAAGATTTTGTTCCTTCATAACATAGATCTTGTCCCAGTAGGTTGATCATATAAAGATAAATATATAGACATTAAATTTTCTTGGTATAGTTTCACTTCTGACTTTCTAGAATGTTTTCAGAAATTGTTTTTAAACAGTTCATCTTTTCCACATACCACAATGAATGTTTCTGAAAGGTACTGCCTTGGAAACCTTTCATTAATGTACATATTCCTGAATACCCACTAATATCTTTAAACCATTTTTTTTTGCTTTGATGGACTGGGAAGCCTCAGAAATTTCTGAAACATCTGTTTAAGTTTTCTTACAGTTCTTGTAACTAGTTAAGAGACCAAATTTAGTTAACATGTTTTGATTGATTGCCTAACACTCTGCTAGGTATTAAGTGGGTTATTTTATTTGGGGTTCAATGTCATGTCACCTGTACATCTATTTTGGGGTACACATTCTTCAAGTTCTATTGGAACTAAGAATTAGGCGTGTGTTTCCTCTTCATTTGTCTTGAGTACATATTTTACTAAATGCAGCTGCATGACATGTCCCCTTAACATGCTTCTGAACCAAGGGACCAGAACAAGTGGGTTTGGGTTTCTGGTATGACAATATCTCCATTAGTGTAAAAAACAGATGGGACCGTATCAGGTGTCATTCTTTGAAACAAAATTGGGAGATATGGTTTATTAGTAACTTTTGCTCACAGGTTTCTAACAGCTCATCTAATGTGAAAGTTGGTGTTTACTGCTCTTAGATTTGTGTTTACAGATTTTATTATAAGATCTGAATACAGTCCAGAGATGAGCAGTTTAAAAATACCAGGGTTGGCCCTGAAATAACAATTTCCAAAATACGGCACATGAACCACCAGTGGTATGAGAGACAGATACAGATAATACTTAAATATTTATTTTAGTGGGTGTATTATTTTAATATATATAAGGAAACTACCTATACCTAGCACATCAAACCATAATTGCTTGTAAAAGTTGTTTAAAAAGTGAGTGGATTTAAAGAAAACTTGTAAGTGGATAGTACAGTATTTGGATAATCACTCTTGGGAAACACTGCCCTAAAGTGTCAAAGTACTCTTCCTTCATAATCTATAAACACACTATATTCAAATCTATATTAGTATTTCGCTATTCTACTAGTCAAACATGAATCCTACATACAGATTCCTCTTTCTCCTTCTAAAATCAGAAAATAATAATGTGCATGATATCCCAGTTGTGCTAGTGTTTGTAATGGGGCTTTGTTTTCAAGTTCAGTTACTGATATCCACTGAATATTTGTGAAAAGAAATTAAAATAAGGTTTATACTCTTTGGTTTCAGATGGTTGAAACCTTGTATAACAATGGTGCTAATTCTATATGGGAACATTCTCTGCTGGACCCTGCCTCTATTATGAGTGGAAGACGTAAAGCTAATCCACAGGATAAAGTACAGTGAGTGGAATGTTTATAAATACTTTTATTTCTTTGTAACACATGGGGCCCATTGAAAGGAGTGCAGCTATTTTTGAACAGCCTCCACAGGGGCAGCACAGGAGGTTGTTACCCCAATTGTTCATTGAGCTCTTTGCTATTAAGAAATGCAGAACAAGGCCGGGCACCAGACCATCTCTTTTGCATGGTAACCCAGCACAAGTCAATGGTTTCTCCAGTTTGAGAGTAAGGCTTGGAGGCTGTTGATGTAATCAGATTTAATCTTAGGCACTCAAACAAGAGGCTGTCAGACCAGAAATCTAGGTTCTGGGCTCCAGTCTGCTGTTGCCTCACCTATAAGATGGGATGAAATGCTGCTTCCTCACAAGGTTGCTAGGTCAATTAAGAAAATTGCACAGAGAAGAAAGATGCTATAACAAGCAGGTATTCTGCAGTCCTGGCCATTATAATGACTAATGTATGTTTTCAGACTTCAGGTCTTCTCCATTGCTGGAACTTATTTCAGTATTGTTCATTTTATTCTTGAGTGGGGGATGTGGGTCACTTCCTCTTCTTTTTTCAGTCTAAATAATAGGAAATGTTGTATCTGAACTGCAAGTGAACTGTTTTCTTTTTGTTTTTCAATCAGTCCTAATAAAGCGGAATTCATCAGAGCCAAGTATCAGATGTTAGCATTTGTCCATCGCTTGCCCTGCCGGGATGACGATAGTGTGACTGCCAAAGATCTTAGTAAGGTGGGTCACACCTTTTAAAATCTTTAAAATTGCTGGATGAAACAGCATATTGTTTTGTTTGAAAAAAATTTTAAAAGGAAGAGAAGAAAAACAAAAACTGCTTTCTATTCACTAAATAATTCATAACAACTTTTTTTTTTTTTTGCAATTGGTTTTTTCTTTAATCTTACTTCAAATGGCAACCATTTCATGTCAGCAGAGGTATGGGCAAAGAAGAAAAATAAGTATATAAAAACTATTTGTGTTTTTCAGATATGGTTTGAAAATTATATTTCTGTAAGTTTTTTGTTTAATTTTGAAATAGGAACTATCTCAGAGTTTGTTTCTAGAAGGGACTAGAAACTTTGTGGGGTTTCTTCAGGTTTCTAGGCTGCATACTAAGTAGGATCTTCAGGAAGCAGGGTGTGACTCAAAGCTGTAGTACATGGGATGGTTTATTATATTTGTAAAATGAGTAGATCGTTTTCTTTATGTGAGCTCCTGCATATTTTTGAGAGATGCTATAAGAAATATGCATCTTTATTTTCAAAGCACTGCTTTTGGCTCACACAGGATGAACACTCACAGTTCAGAATTTTAAACTTTGCATAGAAATACATATTTGTTTTATTTCTATTCTTGTTACTTCCATTAATTAATAAGATATGGTATGTGTTTTTTACCATACTTTTAAAAACTAAAACAATTGACTAAAAAACTAAGACTTAAATAGAGGTGCTAGGATAGATTTCTTTGTTCCTATGTTAAAGGTTATTGCATTGTGTACAATTCTAGATTAGATTTGAAGAAGGCAGTTCATCTTCTGAATACATAAGCACTTTTCTGCAATACTACATAATGTGGTATATCACAGGCCTATTTCCCACCGTGAAAGACTTCATTAAAGCATTGTATATACAAGGCCAAGCATAGTGTTGTGGAGAGTGTGTAATATAATATAAGGCAGAACTCTGACGCTTTCACAGTGTAGGATATGAAACCCAAACTTTCTAGGTTTAATAACAACAAATAATAATAATAAAAATAGCAGCTGCATACTCTGAGCATTTTCTGTGTACCAGGCTCCATGCTAAGCACTTTGTTATATCACTGCTTACAGTACCCTGTGAATAGGTGTCATTATCATCACTATTTTTTTTTTTTAAAGATTTATTTTATTGTTTTTGACAAAGATAGAGAGACAGAGATAAGGGGGAGGGCCCAGAGCACTCTCCATAGTTGTATGTCATCAGTTTTTTACATAGTTTCATTCCACAAATGGGGGTGGGGGGACGGGAGGAGGGGAGCTGCGCAGGGCGGGAACCCAGTGGGGGCCTCCCACATGGGAAACTCACCCTGGGGACAACCAAACTGGGGCCACACCCCAGTTCACTATATGGGTCCGCACAAGCTGGGGCCAGGATTCAATCCGTAGACACTGGGGCTGTAAAATGAGCTCTTAACCCACTGAGCCATCCCTGCGTCCCCTATTACCATTTTAGAGATGAGGAAAATGAAGCTCAGATTGCTTGAAGAACTCCCTTGAGGTCACGCAGCTTGAAGTGGGTGTATGGTTTGAAATTCAGGTCTATCAGACTTCAGAGCCAGTCTCAGACATCTCTTCATACTGCCTCTCACTCATGGTCTAATTGTGCTACTTAGATCCTGTGTTTGGGCAGTTCTCAGCCCTATTTTCCTTATCCGTAAAATGGCCCTGACCCTACCTTAGTGCCCAGAGCTGGTTGTGACCCACAAGGAGAAACTGCTTCATCTACCGTAAAGAACTAAAGAAAGATTATTACTAATATAACATATATTAAAATGGTCTGCCAGCTGCTCTAGTATATCCCTATACACTTTTAACAATATTCTTTTTTGTTTGTGTGTTTTTCAGCAACTTCATTCAAGTGTGAGAACGGGGAACCTTGAAACCTGTTTGAGGCTGTTATCTTTAGGAGCACAAGCCAACTTCTTTCACCCTGTATGAAAGCATGAATTGATGCACATATTAAATTGAAATTCAATGGGTTGTGTTCATGTAATCTTTTGTTTACTTACTTTCCTTTTTTTTTGGTCTACTTTCTATTAATGATTCTTAGGAAAAAGGAAACACCCCACTTCATGTTGCCTCCAAAGCAGGGCAAATTTTACAGGCAGAATTATTGGCAGTATATGGAGCAGACCCAGGCACACAAGATTCCAATGGTAAAACTCCTGTTGATTATGCAAGGTAAGAGACCTAGATTCTTGTCGCTTCTCTCTGTTTGGTCTTATTTGTGTTTTGTATGATTTACTAAAATTTGTATATGATTAACATTTAACCCCTTTAAACATTTACATTCAGTTATTTTGCAGATGACATTTTAAATACATATAAGCTCAGAGCCTGGCAAAGTCAGGGAAGGTAAAACCATTAACCATTGTGCTTGGCTTCCAGTCTTTGATATAATCCTTTCTAACACTGTGGAATTTGAGGTATAGTCAGAGTCCAAATAAAATATCAAGAATGGCAGAACCCACTCCTCAATTTTTAAATACTTCTAGTCATTGCTTAAACTTAAAAACAAATCCATATGGATAGGTAGATATATGACTAAATAAGTAGAGTAAAGTATTGTAGGTTTTAGGTAATGGACATCTAAGTGCTCTCTGTAAAATTCTTTAAATTTTTTGTTTAAAAAATTTGTGAAATGCTGGAAAAACGAATAAGTAAATCCATAGGTTAGTCTTGAATGTCATTTAAATGACAGAGGATAGATCATCTTTTCTTCTTTTTCCAAATTAACTTTATTAACTGCAAAGCACTGTACTCTGCTGTACAGATGGGTAAAATGACAAAACTCTGTCCTCTTAGAATTTACTGTCCCATGGAGGAAATGATTCATAAATGCTGTAAAAGTTAAATGAGGCAAGATAATGTAGAATTCACTGTCAAAATGAGTATGTACCATCAATTGTAGGATACTGCCAGATTTCACAGATGTTAAAAAAATGAGAAAAAATAGATTTTCATCACAGAAATCAAAGATGTGTGGTATGTTGGAGAATGTTTTGTAGTGCCGTAAGTGGTAGGAAGGGAAACTGATGGAAACTAGACTTTGTCTTTTAAGAGGAAGAGAGCCCTCAAGTAAATGATAAGTATCATTTTGGAATTTTTCACATGTACCTTGCACATAATAGTCTCTCAAAGTACTAATTTATTTATGTACCCTATTAATAAAAGGACTTCAGGCAGCTTAGATATTTACTTTATGAATGAAGAGGGAAACTTAATATTTTTCTGTTATGGAAGTTGAAGGTAAGGAGGTAAAAGTATCTATAAGTATGGATTGGTTAGGTCTGTCTCTCCCTGAATTACAGTCCCTGAAGTGGTTGCTAAACTCTCATCCAAATCCAAACTGATCATCAGAATCCTTTAAAGGAAAGACTGTCTTTAAAATATTGATGTCCACATTCATCCCATCCTTACTGATTCAGAGTGTCCAAGGGTGGGGACTAGACATCTGTATATTTTTTAAAGCACTCTAGTTTAATTTTTGAGAACCTATACCCTATTCCACCTAGTAATTTATCTTCTTCTTCATTAGATGAAGTTATTCTTTATCCCTCTCATAAGTCCTTGAATTCCTTATTAAGTATTCTATCTTGTAAATTATGAAGATGAGGGAGGAGTTCAGATTGTGAAAACCGTTTATAAGTTTGGGAACCAAAGTAGACCTTGACAGTTTACCTTACACAAAAAGATAGATTATTCTAAAAAGTCATGTTCAATCAATTGCTCAGGTGTCTCAGGAGACGTTTCTACTTTTCTCAAGCCAGTGTCTGATGAGAATATAAATGGTACTTTGTTTTCTCTTTGTAGGCAAGGAGGGCATCATGAGCTGGCAGAGCGCCTTGTAGAAATACAGTATGAGCTGACTGATAGACTAGCCTTCTATCTCTGTGGCAGGAAACCAGGTGAGTGCAAGGACAGGGGCCTCTCCACACCTCCAGTCAGTCTCTGGAAAAACAAGTTGCGACACTATTATTTATGACCTCTGCTTTAACATATCCTCAAGAAAATTGAGAAATAAGGATTTCTATTTGAAATGATAACTATAGCATTTTCAGTTATGCAAGGGGGGACAAAAAAACCCTGAATTTATTTATAAAAAATTGTGTATTCTTACATGTTTAAACTTCAATTACCTTCAAAGTATTCTCCATCTGATGCAATATACCTATGAGACACTCTTTCAATTGCTTAAAACAGTTTTGTTTTTTTTAAAGATTTATTTTTATTGTTTCTGACAGAGAGAGAAGGAGAGATACAGAGACAGAACGGGGAGGGCCCAGAAAAGTCTCCATAGTTGCACATCATTGGTTTTTCCACATAGTTTCATTTCATAGGTGGGTGCGGGGCTGCACAGGGTAAGAACTGAGCCGGGGTCTCACCCCAGTGAGAAATGAACTGGGGGCACTCCCCAGTTCAGCATATGGGTCCGCACCGGCTGGGGCCCAAGATACGCTCCTTGGTCCCTGGGGCTGCAAAGTGAGTGCTTAACACTGAGCCATCCCAGCTTCCCCTCAAAACAGTTTTTGAACATGTTGATTTTGATGCTAAAATTTTAGTGCTTCTGCCATTTTTTGTTTCACCTCTTCCACATGGGCAAAACGTTTCCCTTTGAGGACTTTTTTCATACGGGCAAACCAAAAAAAAAGTCACTTGGGGCGAGATCGGGTGAATAGGGAGGGTGGGACACAGGTCATGCTGTTTAAGTAAAAAATTATTGAATACTCAGCATGGTATGGGTAGATGTGTTGTCATCCTCACATTCGTGTAAATCGCCCATCATGAAATGGGCAAATGCATTGAAAGAGTCTCCAAAAATTCACTGAAGCCAAGTACAGCCTCTTACAACAATGCTAGCTGGTACGCTGATGCAGGTGAGTTCCTAGAACAGTCACCTGGTGGGGGAAGCCTGTACTACAAGGGGCCGACTTAATCAGAAGATAATTCCAGTTTTTGAGGGTCCCCCCTCCTATGTAGAAAATGCCAAATCTCTTTGAATTTTAGTTTTTAAAACTTTATTTTAGCTCTGTAGAGTAGTGACTACTTCAAACATCAAAGAGTATAATTGAACAAAAACTGAATGCACCACAGTTCCTTTGCATAATGGCGCTGTTAATGGTAGAGCAAAGCAATCATTTCTATAGTTATTTGAAGAACTCTGCTATCTGAGGAATGGGAACAAAATAAGTCCAAAAGTGAACTTTGCCATTAGTAGCCACCTTTATTTGTGTGGTATACCTGGGGTTGCCAAACCATGGTCTGTGGGCCAAACTTAGCCAATCACCTGTTTTTTTAAGTTAATTTTTATTGCAAGGTAGCCACACCCATTTCATATTACCTATGACTGTATTTTTATTTATTTATTTTATTTATTTATTTTTTTAAGTCTTTTTTTATTTTTTATTGTTTTTGACAGAGAGAGGGAGAGGGAGAGAGAGAGATACAGAGACAGAGAGAGAACTGAGCTGGGGGAACTCCCCAGTTCAGCATATGGGTCTGCACGGGCCGGGGCCGGGATTCGATCCTTGGTCCTCAGGGCTTTAAAGCGAGTGCTTAACCCTCTGAGCCATCCCGGCTTTCCCCTATGACTGTTTTTGCACTACAGCAGCAGAGCTGAGTAGGTTGAATAGCTGTGACAGAGACCATATGGTCACAAAACCTAAAATATTTACTGTCTGGCTCTTTACAGAAAAAGTTTGCCAACCCCTGATGTAAACTGTCCATATACATGCATACAGTGCTTCTCCACCCTGGTTTTACAGAGCATCAAGAGCCCCTAGTATCGTGGAGTTTCTGGTGAGATGTAGTAAGCATGCCACACAATCTCTCCTGAATACAATGAAAACCCCCGGACCAAATGCATAGAGTAGCTGTCTAGGACTAGCTGGTGGATTAGGAAACTCAAAGTACTATCAACCTGGTGGTAAGTGTCCTGTGATTTTATTTCTGGATAGCCTCCATAACAGCCTGAAGCCTGGACCTGCATAACATGCAAAGAAGCCTTTCTTCTCCACCTGGTCTAAAGAACAGGAAATGGAGCTCCTGCAACACAGAGAGTAGGGGGATTCCCCTAGGGTTTTTTCTCTTCTTTTTCCTGTTTCCCATACACTAGCCCCTAGGCAGTCCTGTGGCTGCAATAGTGGCAACAGCAGTGGCAGCACTTGTGCCTTCATCTCCTACCAAATGCAGGGAGGGAATCCTGATTGCTTTTATTTTTCTATTTTCTCCTCTTGGCCTGGGAGGCAAAACTAACCTGGTCAGTTGCCTGCTAAAACAAAAATATTAACATTCTTCATAGAGTTTAAGGGAGACTCAGATTCTTACAACATAATTTCAAAATGTCCAGGATACCATCCATAATTACATTACATATTAAGAACTAGAAAAATCCCTAAGACTTACAAGGGAAAAGGTCATCAATAGCTGCCAATCCCAGATGACACAGTTGTTGGAATTATCAAAGATTTTAAAGCAGCCAGTAACATCATGCTTTAAGGAGTGCGAACATTCTTGAAATAAATAGAAATATAGAAAGTCTCAGCAGAGAAACAGAACATATCCAAAAGAACTAAAGAGAAGTAATAGAACTGAACTATATAATAACTTAAGTATTTAAAACTCAGTGGATGAGCTTAATAGCAGATCGAAGATGACAAAAGAGCAAGTGAATTGAAAATAGATCCTTAAAATTAGTCATTTTGATCAATAGAGAAAAAAAAAAGAATGGGAGGAAAAAGAAACTGGACAGAGCCTCAGGACCTACGGGACAGTATCAAAAGGTCACATTTTTATCACCAGACTCAGAAATAGCTGAGAATGAGTGTGGTGCAGGAAAATCTTGAAATATTGTCTAAAAACTCTAAATTTGGCAAAAGACATAAACTTATCATTCAAAAGGCTCAGTTAATCCCAAATGGAATAAACTCAAAGTAATTCTCACTCAGATGGATCAAAATCAGACTGCTGGAAACCAAAGGAAAAAAAATCTTGAAAGCAGCCAAGGAAAAATGCGACACATAACATGAACAACAATTACTTGAATGACTGCGGATTTCTTATTAGAAACTGGTGATGAAAAAGAAGTAGAACCATATTTTTAAAGTGCTGAAGAAAATGAGCTTTCAACCCATAACTCCATTTTCAGTGAAAATAACCTTCAGGAATGAAGGCAAAGTAAAAGCTTTTTTTTTTTTTTTAATTAATTTATTTTATTTTTTAATTTTTTTTATTTTTGACAGAGAGAGAGAGAGAGATACATAGATAGAGACTGAGAGAGAACTGAACTGGGGGAACTCCCCAGTTCAGCATATGGGTCCACACGGGCCGGGGCCGGGACTCGATCCTCGGTCCCCAGTGCTGCAAAGTGAGCGCCTAACCCACTGAGCCATCCCAGCTTCCCCAAAATAAAAACATTTTAAGATAAAGAAAAACGAGGAAGTCGGGATGGCTCAGTGGGTTGGGCGCTCACTTTGCAGCGCTGGGGACCGGGGATCGGGTCCCGCCCGGGCCCGTGTGGAACCATGTGCTGAGCTGGGAGCTCCCCTAGTTCAGTTCTCTCTCTGTCTCTGTCTCTCTCTCTCCTCTGTCGAAATAAATAAATAAATAAATAAATAAATCGAACATTAAAAAAAAAAAAAGATAAAGAAAAATAAAAGAATTAATTGCTCTAAGAAAAATGCTAAAGGAAGTTCTTTGAATGGAAGGAAAATCATACCACAGGGAACCTTGAAACCTCAGGAATGAAAGAAGAGTAACAGTAATGATAAGTATCAATTTCAATATAACAGACTGTACTTTCCACTTAAGTTCTTTAAGATATGTATGGCAGTTTAAAGCAAAAGTTATAACATCTGGTGGGGTTTTCAACATATGTCAATGTAGTACATTTGACAACTACAACATAAAAGGGGAGAGAGAAAAATGGAGGTAAGATTGCATTCTTAAAATGGTAAAATGTTATTTCTAAGTAGACTGTAAAAACTCAAGTATATTATAACCCCAGCATTAAAAAAAATAGAGTAGGGATGCCAAGATGGCTCTGGGGGTTGAGCGCTTGCTTTGCAGCCCCGAGGTCTGAGGATCGAGTCCCGGTCCTGGCCCTTGAGGACTCATGCTGTACTGGGGTGTGCTTTCTGTGTGGGGGGGCTGGGGGGGAGGGCAGGGGGTGCCCAGTTTGCTTCCTGCCAGGGTAAGCTTCCATGTAGGAGGCCCCCGGTTTGGCCCTTGGCTCAGGAGGGCATGCCTCCCATTCGGGAGGTCCCCGGCCCAGTTCCTGCCCTGTGCATCTCCCCCATCACCTGTGTGGAATGAAACAATGTTGAAAAACTAATGACATACAGCTGTGGAGACTGCTCTGGGCCCTCCCTGTTCCCTCTCTGTCTCTCTGTTTCTATTTCTCTGTGTCAAAAACAGTAAAATAGGGGAAGCCGGGATGGCT
The DNA here is from genome assembly GCA_004027555.1 of Craseonycteris thonglongyai. Lineage (NCBI taxonomy): Eukaryota > Metazoa > Chordata > Mammalia > Chiroptera > Craseonycteridae > Craseonycteris > Craseonycteris thonglongyai. The sequence goes on along the minus strand of PVKE010007052.1, from coordinate 38,315 downwards.
TAGTCGGTCTAGCGCTCACTTTGCAGCACCGGGGACCAAAGATCGAATCCCAGCCCCGGCCCGTGTGGAACCATATGCTGACCTGGGGAGTTCCCCCAGTTCAGTTCTCTCTCATTCTCTGTATCTGTCTCTCTCTGTCTCTCTCAAAAAATAAATAAATAAATAAATAAAACCTAATAAAAAACAATAAAATAAATCTTAAAGAAAATAGACTATACCATGATATATGTTCAAAAATTCTAGAGATAAATTAAAATGGAATATTAAAAATTACTGAAAATAATCAAAAGATATTTTGGTTTAGAAGATTCAAAAAAAGGGGAAAGTGGGGGAAAGAGGGACAAAAAACTGAGGCCCAAACAGAAACTAAACAAAATTATAGACTTAAGCCTATCAATAAATACATTAACTGTCAATAACCTAAACACACCATTTAAAAGCAGAGATTGTCAGAATAGATTTAAAACAAAAAACAAACCATAACTATATGCGGTCTACAAGAAACCCACTTTAAATATAATGACGTAGTTAAACGCAAAATGATAGGAAAAATACATACTATGTAAACACTAAGTAAAAGAAAGCTATAGTGTTTATATTAATATCAAATAAGATGGACTTCAGAAGAAGGAAAATTATGAGGATAGAGAGGGACATAACATGATGAAAAGGATCAATTCACAAGAAGCCATAACAATTCTAAATGTGTTCACATTCAGCAACAGAGCTTCATAACACAAGAAGCAAACTGATAGAAAAAGGAGAAAAGGTCAAATCCACAATTGTTGGAGCCTCAACAGTACTCATTTAATAGTAGATATAACTAATAGGAAGAAATCAACAAGGATATTGAAGTGAAACCATACCATCAACCAACTCTATGTAGTTGACATTTATAGCATACTCTACCCAACAACATTCATTTCAAATACACATTGAACATTCACCAAGATAGAGCATACTCTGGGTCATTAAAAAAAAGAACAACTTAGCAAATCTAAAAGAATTAAAATTCTGCAAAGTATATTCTCTCACCGTAATGGAATTAAGCTAGAAATAAATAGTAAACATAATGAACTACCCAAATGCTTGAACATTAAAAAAACATACTTCTAAATAATTCATGGGTCTAAGAGAATACTTTTTTTTTTTTTTCATTTAAAGATTTATTTTGTTGTATTTGAGAGAAGGTGAGAGAGAGAGAAGGAGGAAGGGCCCAGAGCGGTCTCCATAATTTACATCATTAGTTGTGACTTGGTTTCAATCCACATAGGTAGATATGGGGCCACAAGGGGCAGGAACCAAATTGGCAGCCTCCCTCATGGGAGTCCACAGCCTTCACCACATTTCAGCATATGGGTTTGCATGGGCCAGGGTCGGACTATGATTCCTGGACCTCGCGGTTGCAAGGCAGGCACTCAACCTGTTGAGCTATCCTGGCATCCCAATAAATTCTTATATTAGTAAAGAATAAAGGTCTAAAATCTGGCAACTTCTGTTCCTTCCACATAATTCATAATTATGGGAGGATACTAATTGCAAAACATAGAGAAAATAATGAATGTGTTCCTTTACAGATCTTATCAATATTTATATGAACAAAACTTTGGCTTGGTTTCTATTTCAGATCACAAAAATGGACAGCACTTTATAATACCTCAAATGGCAGACAGGTAAGGCCATTGAAATGCAAATCAATTTTATCTGTCATGAATATTTCCTTGGATGTATAGTGTTTATGTGTATTATATTTTGTGTTTAACAAAGTCCATACATTTTTCTTTTTTATGGCTATACAATTTGGAAATAAGACGGCTGTAAGTAAACCACCATATAAAACTTAAGTTTAAAAGAGCACAAGGAAATTTACAATTTAATTGTAGTCGGTCATATTATTATAGTTTTAGCCAGTTGGGACGGTATATTGTGTCTGTTTCTGTATTATAAGAGAGTATATTCTTTGTAATAGGAATCAGCAAGTTTTTTGTTGTGAAAGGCTAGATGGTAAATACTTTAGGTTTTGTGGGCCATATAGCCTCTGTCAACTACTTAGTTCTACTGTTGTAGATGAAAATATCTAGGACACTATGTAAATGAAGGGCATACCTATTCTAATAAAGTTTTATTTCTGGATACTGAAATTTCTATTTAATATAATTTTCACAAGTTTATGAAATAGTATTCTGTTTTTTTTTCCCTAACCATTTAAAAATATAAACACTATTCTTAGCTCATGAGCTGAACAAAAAGTGGGCTATAATCTGCTGACCCCTGGGTCTATAAGATCAGATGAGTTCATGGTTGCAGGAATAAACTCTTAATTTAGCCAACTGCCTTTGCACAAGTACTGTCAAGAGTTTATGAAATGATTAATTGATGTCTCAGGTGTAATCTTGCCATTCTAATTTTTCACATTCTGCCCTTTCTGTATTCTGTGGTGCTTTTTTTTTATACTTCAAAAATTGTGACTTTTCACACAAAGAATCTGAGGAGTAACCTGGCAAAAGTTTTTGTCTTTTTGTTAGTAGGTGATTATTTTTCTTTTTACCATGTTACATTATTATGGTATTTCTAGAAGGATTACTTTCACCAAGTTGTTGTGTTCAAAGTTTCTTCACTGGCTACTAGCTATAGAATTGTTGGATCTAATGATGTCCATGAACTGTAATTAATATCTTGATTCCTTGGCTATCTTAATCTTCTACAGAGCTCACAAAAATTATTTTATTTGCTTATTAGTTTTGTACATTTTCTTAGCAGCCTGGATTTGTCTGAATTGGCAAAAGCTGCTAAGAAGAAGCTTCAGTCTGTGAGTATCTCTCTTTCCTAGTGAATTCCAGTATGGGAAATGTATCCTGTTAATCTTGGTCTCAGCTCATTACCTATTGCATTAAATGACTGTGTTTCATACTCTTAGATGTTAAATCAGAAGCACACCATTGAGTATGTAGTGATGAAGACTTCTCAGAAGTGCTATTAAGTTTAGTATATCTAGTTTATTGTCTCTGCTTCAAGTTATGCCATTTTTCTGTCATGTTAAAAGTGAAGACTGTGCCTTTGATATTAGGAACTTGTTTCTCCTTGTAAGAGTTCCTTGTTTCTCCCAAAGTAAATGAGTAAGTGAGACACACTTCTTGAAATTACTTCTTATGACCTTATATGATACTAGAGAATGATAAAAGTTGATGTTGGAATGTGAATACCATAGATTCACTTGCTGCCATTGGGATCCAGCCACCACTGTGACTTTCACATACCCCATGCCATTCATCAGAGCTTTACAAATGTACGCTTTTAAAAGCTGGTGGTCCTGCCCTTCGTATGCTGTCAGAGTTTGCGCAATTCTGCAGGTTAAACATCACTTTAATCAGAGTATTTCTTTCTAGCCTGCCCACCTCAGCTTCAGTCAGAATCTACTTCTCTGGGAACAATTTATCTTTGTGTAGTCCCCACAAATGAAGAAGCCTCATCAGGGCACTTCCCAGCTATTTTCACCACCAGGTTACACTCCTTAGCTGTTCTCAAGATTCTTTTCATAACCTTTGAGGGCGTCATCCAATTGTCATCTTTGTTTTCTTGCCCTGCCTCCCATCTGGTTCCCAATGTGGGGCTAGTGTGTGCTTAAATATTTTGATGTGGGTTAGCACTTTCTGTGGCCATAAACTGCCACCTTCAAGTCCTCTTTCAGGCATCCTCTTTTGCCTGCAGCATTCCCTTCTCCCAGTTTTCATCCCTTTCATCATTCAAGCAGCTGAAATATGACCATCTTCACAATGTAGATAGCAGTTTTCCCAAAGCCCAACTAAAATTGCAACTCCTATAATTTATGACTTCCCCTTTTCACAGAAGACCTTTTATTGGAACAACATAATATAAGTACTATATATTACAGAAAATGAATTTATCTTTACTAGTATTTAACTGTAATATGAAATAAATGTATTTTATGCAATTTGTTTGGTGTCTCTGTGTTCTATCTTAAGTTTTTGTGTCTGTTTTATTGCCTTTTTTAAATTAAGGAGGTCATATAGTAAGGTGATAAAGATGATAAACTTTGGAGTCAGCACTAAATATTCTCTGATTTCCTTTTAATTACACTTAGTATGTAAGCCAATTTTTGTTTTAAATAATGCCAACATTATAAAGGTGTCCCAGAATTCACACAAGAAGTAATTTTGATAGAAAACACAGGTTTATAATTAAAAATTGTAAATTTTCATTGCTCAACAATGAAAACACGTTGTTCTTTCATGTAGTGCTCCGTTTTTAATAACCCTGAACTGTCAACTGTCACGCTGTCTTTTTTTTGTTGTTGGCAACACTTTACCGCACAAATGACACAAAATTCAAATCTTACGTGAATTTTGGGACACCCTTTTTAGCTAAAATCCAAGATTTTTTGGACTATCCTATATTTGCTGGACTGAAAGCTACATGAAAGCTGTATGTGGCACACACTAGATAAATATCTGGAACAAAGTTGAATACATCTCTCAAGAACTTGGGCTCTGCGTCTGACTGGTCAGGTACAGATCTTGGCTCTGACAAGCTTCTTAGCCTGTCTGTGTGTTGTTGTCGTCTCCTAGAAAGGGAGATAATGATCCAGCAGGGGTTACAGATCGGAACTGCTTGGTGAGGGTGAGCTGCTATTGGTGTTGACCCCTCCCTGTGGTCTTCTTACAGGGGAGGAGAGTATCTCACAGCTCTTATCAATGCCAATTCAATACTGATCCTATAATATCTCCCTCACTTCCACCATCTCTACCTACCTTCTATCTCACTTTCTCCCTCCCTTCCTCCTTAATGAAAAGCTGGGAGAAATGCAAGTGGTGCCAAAAAATGTATACACATTTTAAGAAATGTTATCTATGTATTTTCAAAATTGAATTACAGTAGCAATGTATAGCATGATGTTTGCTCAAAAGATGGCATTAATCAAATGAATGCTAGTGTCACTATGCGACAGGCAGGGCAGTCAAAGCAGACGGCAGAAGCACAGTTGTCGATCGAGGAGCGTAAGACCATTGTGAAATGGTAGTTGAAATTCAAGAACACTGTGTAAGTACAACAACAATGGAGGTGTGAGTATGCAACAGAATCTCCGACATGCCTAACAATTACACCCATTCATGATAAGTTTGAGACACGTGGTAAATTGAAACAGCATGCACAGCTGTACAAGTGGAACTTTGGTTAACGTTGCTCAAACAGTAAGTTCGCCATAATCAGGAGTATCTAGAAGCTGATAGTAACCACTTTGAGCACTTCTTAAAATTGCAGGAGTCAAACGTGACTTGTATTCATCTTTTGTTATCAGTATATATTGATTCTTACAATTTTAATACAATTTTTATCTTTCTTAAAATGTGTATACTTTTTGGCACCCTCTATATAATAAGACTAATGCATTAGTATTCCTTGAATTAGCAGATGTTAATATTTTGAGAAACTTAAACTTAGATCTCAGATCCATCATTTATTGGCTTTGTGACTTTAGGCAAGCTAATTTCTGTGCCTCATTTTCCTTGTTACAGTGGGATATTGGTAATTCCTATCTTCATAGAGGTATGAGTATTAAATATGATGATATTAGCACAGTATTGCTATTGTAGTTATTGTTAGTAATAATAGCATTAGTTTATTGCCCGTAAGAGGAAAGAGACTAGGCATTTATGAGGAAGGTTCAAGTTTCCAGTCCTTTAGCACCTTATCCAGCAAAAGGCTCTGTTTATTTTTAGTTATAAATGTAATGTAACCACATTCAAGAAAATTTGTAATTATCCTTATTCACTATATTCTTAATGGATTCAGGCTCAGTTTTTGGTATATTTTTCCTAATTCTTTTAGATGCATCTTTTTTTAACTATAGCTCGGTCATAATTATAGAATTGTATATGCTACTTTTTTTCACCTAACAATGTATTATTGTACCCATTTTAATAAGTTTCCAAGAGATCTGTGTAGCCAGCATTTAAAATTGCTGCATTAAATGCCCTGTGGTCAATCTGTGAGTGGATATGTCCTGAGCCCCATCTCAGTGCCAGGTACTGTGTGTAATGGTATGTATAGAACACAGTAGAGAATAGAACAAATTCACCGTCTATCCTCACACAGTGAGGAAATAGTCCATTAAAAAGTAACAACCTCCAACTGTCAGAGTGTGTTTTATGAGAAAAAAACAGAGAGCCAGAGCCACCTGGCAAGGGGCTTAGCCTCATCTGGATTGAGGAAGACCTTGTCTATCTTACCCATCCCGGTTGCCGCCAAGCGAGCATCCACTTTGTGGGGATTGTTTTGTTGGCTGATCAGGCACAGTGTACTGAATAGACAGGCTATCCTTTGTTGAGGACACCCAGTTCTTAAGGGAATTGGAAAACTGCTACTGAGGAGGATAGCAAATATGCTTACATCTGGGTGCTGTTTTCATGCAATAGCATCTTCTATCCTCTCAAAACAGCATGTTTTGGCATCTGTATCCTGCCAAGGTTTTAATATCCCTTATACTTGGAGAAACTGGCAAACATTCTCAAGAGCAGAAGAGGAGACTTAAAGGGTGATGTCACAAAGAGTAGAGAACTGGAACCTGCATTTCAGATCACAATTTAGATGCCTCTTATCCACATATTGTGGAGTGAGGCTGCTGTGGGAGGCAAACATTTCTAGAGGGTCTATACTATACTGTAAATGTTATTGTCTGTGTAACAGTGGGTATTTACTAAGCACTGGCTTTGGATAAGATACTGGAAATACAAGGGTGAATAACTCACAGTCCCTGCTCATTCTGCTAGTGTTAATGCTTGTCCCTTGTGTTCCTGACATTTTTTTTTACTTTCAGCTAAGTAATCATTTGTTTGAAGAACTTGCCATGGATGTGTATGATGAAGTTGACAGGCGAGAGACTGATGCAGGTGACTTAACATATGGCTTTATCTAATAAGCTGTTATCAGTGGGCAATGACAAGCTGCCAGCCTCAGTGTTTACTTGCCCACTTTCTAGTGTCCTGATAACACATGCGTGGACATTTACTTTTGTATATGTTGGCTTTGGAATGTGCTTTCCCAAGTCTCCCTAGTAAGCCGAGTAGGGGAGCCGGGGGTGGGGGGGGTGTCTCGGCTCTCATGGGAGCAATGCCACCCCCATGCTAATGAGATTCTATCGCTGGCTTTCTTCTCTGGCTAGTCTGGCTTGCCACACAAAACCACAGCACCCTGGTGACTGAGACAACTGTTGTCCCCTTCCTTCCTGTCAATCCCGAGTACTCGTCAACACGGAACCAGGCAAGTAGCTGAGTCTGAAAAGTGACTAGTTATATTTTGAGAATAGCTGATATCTTGGTATTTTATTTTCCCAGGACAGGTATTTAAAAATTTTGTGATTGATTCAAATGTTAATATCCTTTATACATACACACACAAAAAACTCAAAAATTGATAAGAAAAGCGGTCGATGTGAATAGATGACTGAGCAAGAACATAAAAGAATTCATGGAAATATAAATGGCTTTCAAATGTGCAGAAATGTTTATCCTCATTAGTAATGAAAGGAAGAAATGTAAAGGTATTAATGAAAGTTTCATACATCAATAAAATAATAAAGGATACTCTAAGCCAAGCTTATCTAGCCCATGGCCCAAGACAGCTTTGAATGTGGCCCAACACAAATTTGTAAACTTTCTTAAAACATGAGATTTTTTTTTTTAGCTAAGCTATCATTAGTGTTAGTATATTTTATATGTGGCCCCAGACAATTCTTCTACTGTGGCCCAGGGAAGCCAAAACATTGGACACCCCTGCTCTAAGCTATTAAGGATGTGGCAAGATGGGCTTTCTCGTGCTGTACATAAGAGTTTAAATTGCTGCTGAGTTCAGAAAAGCAGTTAGTTAACCAGTTTCAGAAGCCTCAGAATTAAATACAGTTTTCACATGGGAATTCCTTATTTTTTGTTACTAGGTTAACTTCAGAACTGAATTGACATTAGGAAAAAAGCATTAAGTAGAACCATTTTATTTTTGTTCCCCCAAAATAAATATCATTGTAAAGAACTTAAATGTTATGTAGTTCTCTTATGTAAATGGTTTTTAATTGTTTGTAAGGAAAGTGTTAATGTTTAATTTAATTATGGCTATGATTGATGACACTTTAATCATGCTGAAAGGTCTCTGCTGAAATCTAACAATAGTCCAACTAATTTTATGTGAATATTTATGTGTGCTTTTGTATGTGGGAGTATTTCCAATTATTTTCTCACCTTCAGGGCAGACAGAAATTAGCTCGGTTTAATGCCCATGAGTTTGCCACGCTGGTTATCGACATTCTCAGTGATGCCAAGAGGAGACAGCAAGGCAGTCCTCTCTCTAGTTCTAAAGGTAACTGTTTCATGCCTCTAAATGTTTGTTTTTTGGCCTTGTAAACTTCACACAAGGGTTAGATTTAAAGTTATAAAATAATTAAGGTAGCCATCAACACAACAGCTTAGTAAAAGCCCTATGAGTTTTACTGGTAATAATGTTGTAATGAAAAGTTTACATCTTTGAGCCCTGGTGAATTATAAATATTTCAGTGTTATTAAACTGTTACATTTACCTTACATATGGTTTTCCTCTTGGATCACCTGTCTTCCCTATAAAGTTGCATCCTGAAATTACGGTAACCCAAAAATCTTAGATCTTGTTTAAGAACATAAGGCAATAGACTCCTGATTGCAGTTAGTTACAGCTCACCTGCTGTTGCTTACTTATAAAAATGAGTTCTAAATATTTAATATTTGTTACTTTAGATGTCTATAAGTTAGAGTTACTATGAGTTCCTTGTTCAGTAGCTCAGGGTCCTGTTTTCCTGCTTAGGAGCACACTTCTTCCCCAGCCCCAATACTGTATCCTCATTGGTTGTTTTCTGATTATACAAGTAATACATTTTTTTTATTGTAAAATATTTATACAATACCATGAAATTAAGTTTTCAGTGAGCATCATATTCTCCAAAGACATTAAGTATTTATTAACTGACAACAATTTGTTCTTCTTGATCTTACTGGTTCAACCAGGAATAAGTAAGTTCTATGAAATTTTATTAAATTTTGGCGAGATGCAATGAGAAGAGTCATGAATTTGGAATCTTAAAATGTACATATTCTTTGATTTGGTAGTTTCATTTCTAGGTATTAATTGAGGGGAAATAATCAGATATTACATGTGTTGTATATAACACTGAAAACATTAGAAACAACTAGTCACATATTTGAATAGTGCACAGTCTTATTTTTCAGTATATATTAATTTTTCAAAGATTTAGTTTGGTGTGATCCTAGTTTTGTAAGAAAAACATATACACCCATATGTACAAGTGGCTATACCAAATGTAAGTATAAATATAGTCAGTCTTCATTATTCACCCATCCCATATTTGCAAATTCATCTGTCCACTAAAATGTATTTGTAACCCCGAAATCCGTCCATACAACACTTTCATGATAATTTGTGGACATGTACAGAGCAGCAAAAAATTTGAGTCACCCAAAACACGTTTGCAGCTGAAATTGAACAAGGTGATGCTCGTCCTTTTGTTTCAACTCTTATATTGTACAAGTGTCATTTTTTATGTTTATTTAGTGCCACTTTTGTGTACTTTTTGTTAGTGATTTCACTGTTTAAAATGGCCCCCAGGTGTAGTGTTGAAATGCTGTCTGTGGTTACTAAGAACAAGAAGGCCATGATGTGACAATACTGTTAGCCATGAGTTCATTGTTAATGAATCAACAATATATAGTAAAGAGTTTTTAAACAGAAACATACATTAAACAAGGTTATACATTGATTGGTTGATAAACATGTTGGGACCAGAGACTTGTAGGCACCATTGTTTCCACTCTGGACAGTGATTTAGTATTTGCTAATTCAATTCAGTCTTCACAGCAACTTCATGATTATAACTACTGCAAATGGTGAATGTATATATATATGATTAAGAAAAAAGACTGGAAGGAAATAGAATAACATTTATCAGTGGCAATGAGTGATTACTCTGTTGTTAGTTTCAAATTTTCTATACTGAGTCTTTATATTCAAATGATAGGTATATTTTAAATACTAATTTTAAATATTAAGATTCCTAAAAGAAATTGGAGAGACTTTGATAAGCTGTGAAATTTTTTAGTCAAAATGTGATAGTCTATAGAATCATCCTTGCTCTCCTATAGATCATACCTTCCTAACATGCACATGTGTGTGTCTACTGAGTCACCTTACTTTTTTCTCTCTTTCACTGGCATTCAGCTGACTAAATACCAGTGTACCTATTCTTTGAACACCTAACTTCTAGGCTAAACTTGAATATGCATAATTTCCTTTCTATTTCAATTTGACATTACCTTGTAAACAAGTTGCAGTTATAATTGAACTATAGTTACTCTTACATTAGTATAGCTTTATCTTTAGGATTTGGAGCTATGCTCTTATCTCATTGAATGATTGGAAACATGAGAATCTGTCTGTCTCCTTAATCTGAGCAGCTCCTTCCTAAACCATGTAATTAGTTTACTCACATTTGGCGAGTAGCTCAGAGGGGTGTTTAAAACTCTCTGTGCAGTTTATAGTGGGCTAGCTATCTGATTGATAACTTGCTCTGCTATCCTTATATTGGTGTGAATATAACACTACTAATTATCTCATTTTCTTTCAATCTTTTAAATGACTAAACCCCAAAATCTTCCCAGTATTTTTTGGGAGGAAAAGTTTTTTTTTAAGCCTGAAGTAAAGTTATTTGCTTCTGTTAATAGACAATGTGGAGCTCATACTGAAAACAATCAATAACCAGCACAGTACTGAGAGTCACGACAATGACCAGCCGGACTATGACAGTGTGGCATCAGATGAAGACACAGATCTGGAGGCCACTGCAAGCAAGGCAGACAGGCAAAAGGTGAGGTGACACACCGAAAGGCAGACTGTATTTCCTTTTAAAATCTTTTCTTCGACAGAGTTGCCTTATTTGTAAATCACGTCAGGGCTAGCCCTGTGAAAAGTGCTATGGAGGTAAAGTTGAGTTTACTGTGAGCTTGGGCCAAGCAAAGGCCAAATGAGGTAGATAGTTTTAAAAGAGGGGTCCTTTGTCCCTGAGTCAGTTACTGAATCACAGTCCTGCTACACTTGTGACTTTATAGAACTTGTGAAGAGAGACTGGTGTATTTTATTCTTTCAGCAAATACTGAGTAACTTCTCTGGATAATACTCTCCTGAATGAGGTTTTGTCACTGCCTAATAGGAGAGATAATTGCAATAAAAAGTACACAGTGATACATGTCATAAGAAGCACAAAAGGAAGGGGGTAGGGGGATGAGAGGAGACATCTTGTTGGTGAGAAGGAATATATCAGTGTAAGCTTTGTAAATAGGATGGCTCTTAATGAGTGTCTTAAAGAATTCATGGGTTTGGGCATGTGGAGAGGCAAGTAATGGTGGTCTAGGCAGAGAGAAAGTGAAATGAGGGCGTCTGGGGAAAAAACATGGTCCTATGTAGGGATAGCTTTAAAGGAGTGGAAGTCAACTGCTGAATAGGGCAGGGGTCACACTATAGAGGAACATGACGCCAGACTAAAGAGTGTGGACCCCAGCAAGCAGAGCCCAAGAAGCTTTTTAGGCAGGGCAGGAGGCGATGGTCAGCCATTTTGTGTCCTCTGTTTTGGGAGGAGTGTTCTGGAGGATCAGAGAATAGAGGAAGGGGACGCAGTTAGGGCACTACTGAGGAACTGACCCGGACCATGTCAGGACTTGCTTGGGCTAGGAGGGTCCAGATGGGACAGAGGTCAGTGTAGCAGAGTGTGAGCCTAAGCAGAGGGCAGCATGGCTCAGGCTGGTCCACCCACTCCTGAATCCAAGACCTTGGCCCAGACCTGGTCCACAGAGCGGCTCAGCAAATGTTTGAGAATGAATGAACAGGAAGGTAGAATAGAGGCCCTGGCAATAAGATGGAAGTTTAAAGTGGGGTGATAGACTTATACAAGATATGTCAGGAGATTTCCACTTCACACTACTAGAATGGTGGTGCCATTGGCAGATGCAGGCAGAGCAGAGGGGACAGCAAGAGTGACTTGTCTGAAATGCCCCTGCCCAGTCTTTCCAGAAGCACCAGGTTCACTCAGTGAAAGCAAAAGTCATGACAGGGTCCTCTGTGGACTGATGGGCCTCCTCCTCCTTCCTGCCCTGCACACCCACTCCCTCTAGCTGATCTCTGCCACTGGCTAGAGCATTCTTCCTCCAGACATCCATTTGACTAATGTCCTCACCTCCTTTAGGCTGTTGCTCACTTCTCACGTACTCATAGGCTTGTCCCATCTGGCTAGTTAAAATGCACCCACCTTCAGCCCTTCTTCAGCTTCCAGCCCCTTACCCTGCTCCATTTTATCTGTTTTCCACAGCATTTACCACCTTCTATCATACTATATAGTTACATAGTTACTTTTTTTTTTTCATTTTTCTCTGTTGGGTATAAACACCATAGAACAGGAATAGTTGTTTATTTTCTTTTCTTTATATCCCAAGCCCCTAGAACACTGCCCGATGCTCAATTAAAATCTGTTGGAATGAAGGAATTAATGAAAGTGAATAAAAAAGAAAAATGAGCAAGAGAAAGGTAGACAAGACAAATGCACGGAGAGAGTCATTATCAAGAGTATATTTGAGCCCCACTGCCTATTCTGTTAGAAAATACTGACTTTAAAATTTTTTTAATATTACAGTAATCCCAATCTTTATGTTTTATTTTTGCATTATCCTCAGAAGCCTTGATTTGGTTTGATTAACTTTGCAATCCAGCTGGCATGGTCAGAATTTGAAATTCTTTAGCTGTTAGTCTTGAATGTTATCATCGTCTCAGATTGTGAACATTTTCCCCAATTTATTTTTAGAGCCTAGATTCAGATTTATCAGATGGACCAGTCACTGTGCAGGAATTTATGGAGGTCAAAAACGCTCTAGTGGCTTCTGAGGCCAAGATACAACAGCTAATGAAGGTGAATAACAACTTGAGTGACGAGCTGAGAATTATGCAGAAAAAGGTAACATGTTAATAAATGCCAGGATGATTGACTCTTTAACCCCATAGTATAAGGAAGAATCCCAGGCACAATGCTTATGGTCAGAGAGAAGAAAAACAGTTATTGTTAACAGACCTAATTAGATCTTTGGGCCAACCTGTCTTTTTTGGAAGCAGTATGTTTTTGGATATTTCAGATAAAGTAGTTTTGATTAGGAATAAATCCAGAGTAGGCTTCGCAAGTAGAAGAAAAACATAACCTTGTAAGTGTTTGTATCAGTTATAGTAACACTTGCACTACTCTGTGATTCCTGGGATCCTGGATACCACTCCGTGGATGTGATTCGTCCTATTGCTTGTTCTGAGAATAATCACACCATGAAGACAGAGCAGGTGCTCTCCCTACTCACTCTTACAAGTTGTTACTCACCCCTTCCCTGGCAACCCTGTCCCACATCCCCACTAATTTATGATGTCCTCAGAGCCTAGAGCAGGTTCTCAATAAATACAAGAAAACATTTTGTTTGCAGTAGCGAGAATTGTATGCTAGTAAGAAACAATCCCATTTGCTCAGCATTTTCTCATTCATTGCCTTTTGAGAGAGCCAGAAATACATGAATATATTAATCCTTGAAAGGAATGTGGCTAATCATAGCACAGAATTTGCTTAAGATAGGAGTTATATATATAATTCTTTATGAGAATGCTAAGAAAAGGAAGTTGAAAAATTCTAAATTCTGCCCAAGACTTTTTGAGACGTGCTCTTATCATTTAATTCTCTACAAAATGAAATTTCATATACTTTCCTTAAACAGAAGCAAAACAAAAGTATTTACATACCTGTGTCTTCATACTATCATTTGAAGATAATCCTTCATTATCAAGAACAGAGGACATGGTGCAATTCATTTGTAGCTAGACCCTTTTCAGTGATGCTTTTTCCTAAAGGAAGGCCATAGAACTAAGAGGTTCGTGCCCCTCTGCCTGTCAGGGAAGTACACTGCAATGCTCCCCGGCCTGGGGCTTGATCTAGGATTCCTTTGGTGTTGGGTTCTAGATAATTTTTTGAGACCTTCTGAGCTAAATGGCTCTACTGTCTATAATAGAAGGGGACAAGAATTCCTGAATATTAATCCAATTTTAATCAAACACTTGTTCTGTGGCACATTTACCGTCTGGGGCTGTTGTACAGCTGTGAACAAGACAGACCAAGAGCCCTTTTGCCATAACAACAAGGCTTGCACTTCTGTCTTCTCTGAAATAGCTTTTGTTTATGAATTATAGTGACCCATTATTGAACTAATAACTGTTAGTTCCTTTTTCTGAAACATGCTGAGTTTGTCACTATAAGTCAAGCTGCTAAGCATCACCTTTTTTATTCTATGATGCTTTTTTTAGTACTTCTAGAATTTGCCAGAGATAACCTCCTATCTCTGAACGCAAATAAGCTTCTTTAAGAAATGCAGAATGAAATTATTTGCCATTGATCATAGATTATCTCCTCAATTCTTAGAAATGCTTTTGATTTCAGAAACTATTGAGTTATCTATAACTTTTCATCCTATTATACTCCTTCCAAACAAAGAATTGTAATCTGGTTCTTATTTAGATAAGCATTATTCAGTTTTATCCAAGAACATCTCTCTAAATACAGAATATTAGAATTTTTAAAAAATTGAGACCAGGAACTTGTGCTCATCAAAACACAATAAAGCAAAATCTAGGCTGGATGTTTCAGAGGCATGAAAAGTGTTAAGATAAAGTTTCAGATTTCAAGGCCTTGTCTAAAAAACCCTTAAGAGAAGACTTTTACATAGACAAGCATGTGACCAGACACCCCAGTTCTTCATTGACAGGCATGTCAGTTATGTTCCTTGGTCATTTCACTTTGGGATATGGGTTCCTTAATCATAGTTTTAACAGGCACCTTATGCCTGTCTGTATCCTGGAATGTGGGGATTCTCAGTGGCTGCTTTGTTGCTTTGCAGCTGTTCCTTCTTTGGAAAGGGAGTTGCAGATCTAAGTTACACTCTGACAGCCTTTGTGGTGTGGAAGCAATCTATCATTCTTTAGTGGATCACTCTTCAAGAAAACTGAGAAATAGGATATTTCTGTGGCAGAGGCAGGGAGTCAGGCTTTCACAAAGGTTTGTCATTTCTAATATAAAGTATGTAGAATATGTGCATTTAGCAAAATGTGTTGATCTTATTTCAAAGTGAGGTAAAGTTTTTAAATATATAGTTGACAAAGTAGCATGATTTGTATCTGATCTCTCACATTTTAACAGTTGCTTGGAAAAGATGCTAATTAATGAAGAGGAGCAGCCACTATTGGTGTATTTTCACAGACCGGTGCTTCCTAAATAGAAATTGAAAGTAACTCCTAACACTGAATGGGTTTGCTATTGAAAAGTAACGATCTTCTGGTGCAGATACAGTTGCATGTGGACTTAAGCCTTGGCCCTGGTGGCAATTTGGTCAGATTTTACAATCTGTGTCAAAGAGTAGACAGCTGAACCACACCCAGCTTATAAAATGTCGTGGAAGATGAAGGAGCACCAAAGGGAAGGACACTGTGCAGACTGGACTCAGTTAATTGTGTTAAAATGCCAGACACCCAAGAGTAACACAAGTCCTTGTTGATCCTTTTAATTCATCAAACACCATGGAGCAGCCTGCATGTGAGGAATGCAGAGAGCATTGAGGGTCTCCAAGTGACAGCTGCTGTCTAAAATGGGGTGGAGCCAGGTAGATTAGAGTGTTTAAAGCTAACATCATCATGGTCGCGATTTTGGGTGCCAAAGCCAAAGGACAGAGAGGCCACATACTCCAGCCTTGGCTGAAAGCTGATGGATCACCAGAGAGGCGTGAGCGTGCTACGTGGAGCTTTCGATGAAGATGTTAACATAGTTCAGTAGGTCTCTGGGTTGCTTCGTGATATGTTAATATAGCAAACATACCATAATTCAGTTCTCTCTGTTTTTTAAAAAGGGCTAAGTTGTCTGGAAACATCAAGAGTATTATGTAATAAAAACTTGTTGACCATAATTTTCTTTTTTGTAGGCTTTTTGGAAAGCCATAGCTGATCTGATTTTTCATAAACTGAACTTTACTGTCTTCTTGCTTTGCAAAGCAACTCCATTTATCTTTGTGCTGCTTCCATGGTGTCCGCTGGCATTTTTGGCATTTGCAAATTGCTCAGGGCTCATTTGAAAAGCAAGTTACCTAAGTGATGTCTTACTGATCTCAATCTCTTGTTAGAAACAAGAGTATCTTGCCTGCAAACATTTCCCAGGCCCACCATGACCAATTTTTAAGTGGTTAAACATTTTGTTTTTAAAAAAATCCAAACTGCAACATTTCACCATTCAGAAATTAAGCTATTTAATATGATTAAGTGATGAAGTGAGTTGTAATTCTTTTATTCTAGAAGAGAGTTTTTGTTTATAGTTGCCTTTTACTTTCAGCCTATCTGGCTTTTATTCTTATTGTTTAAAGCTGGTAGTTGTGTGCATTTATTTGGTCTTTGCTTTTTCTGCTTGCTGTAGAAAAACATAGTCCCACTGCAAAACATTTCTTTCAGCTTCAAACACTCCAGAGTGAAAATTCGAACCTCAGGAAACAGGCCACAACCAATATATATCAGGTGCAAACTGGTTCTGAGTACACAGACACTTCAAACCACTCGTCCTTAAAGCGACGTCCATCTGCCCGAGGCAGTAGGCCCATGTCCATGTATGAGACGGGATCAGGTCAGAAACCATACCTCCCAATAGGAGAAGCGAACCACCCCGAAGAGAGCAGGACGCGACTCCAGCCTTTCCCTGCACACGTAAGTAACACCACTGGCACTTCCGCTGTTCACTGTCTGTCCAGCCTGACTCCTACATTCCCTCTTCTGCACCTGCAGATCACCGTGTTTCTGCTTTGCCAAATTGGGCCACAAAAATTATCCTGTGTTTGCTATGTTAACATGTCTGCAGGTGCTTATGGGAGAAGAGTTCCAAAAGGCTGAGCACTCTGGCTCTTACCCAGCCTCCCTCCCCTTTTTCTCTCCTGTATCCATAATATCTTTCTCAGCCAGCCAAATACTGGAAATTCTTTTTTATAACAAGTTTCCTTCCTTCCTTCCAAAAACAAATTGTAAAGGTCACCAGCACAAGTAAGTGCCATCTTCTTCAAGGTAGATGGGTTTGTGCCCCATTATGAACTGGAGCCCTTAGAATTTAAGATGCTTTCCTGCTCCTCCCAGGTGAGCAGGTGGCATCTGTGGCCTGGGCATGCAGGGTAGGTCTACAAACCTCCAGGCCTCTTCACATGTGGTCATCATGCCTGCTTCGCTTCTGCATCCCCCTCCTCCCCTTCATGGAGAAAGAAAGTCACTGTGTTATTTCATAGGAATGAGATATACCCACTCTACATCCATTTTACAAGTGTTGTATTCCAAAGATTGTATTCTGTAACAGGCTGCTAACCATCTTATTTTACAATGGAATAAATATTGTTTTATGAGGTTTTCAAATACCATGTTTCTTTTGGATTAATTTCTTTTTAAAATCTTTTGATAAAATGTTATAGACATTTTGAATTAATGTGATATTTTTTCAGAGAGTAATAATTATCTTTTTAAATATTGAAGGTATTTTTTCAGTCAAATTTTATAGTATTTCAAAAAAATTGCCAGACTAAATGCAAAGTAAAGGATATGGTCTAGTAAGTTAAACCCTAGTTTAATTTTATCAAGCTTTACTGTGTTAAAATTACAGTGTTGTTATATTGTTATTGGGAGTCCAACTTTTTAAGTTGTTCAGGCTAAACATTCTAAAGCAATTGATGTGCTTGTTACATTTGGTGTAATGGGAATGTCATTGAACTAAGTTAATCTTATTTTTGTAAAAAAACTTTTATAGGGGGAAGCGGGATGGCTCAGTGGGTTAAGCGCTCACTTTGCAGCCCTGGGGACTGAGGATCGAATCCTGGCCCCGGCCCGTGCGGACCCATATGCTGAACTGGGGAGTGCCCCCAGTTCAGTTCTCACCGGGGCGAGACCCTGGCCCAGTTCCTGCCCTGTGCAGCCCCGCCCACCTGTGGAATGAAACTATGTGGAAAAACCAATGATGTGCAACTATGGAGACTGTTCTGGGCCCTCCCCCTTCTCTCCATCTCTCTCTCTCTCTCTCTCTCTCTCTCTCTCTCAAAAACAATAAAAAATAAAAAAACTTTTGTATACCTGAAAACAGAATTTAGGGAAGCAACCTCTGTTAGTTTTCACAGTATACATTTTTATTTTAGTAACATTTTCAGTGTAAGACCACCATATTATGGCAAAAGTTCCATGTACTAAAAAGTAGATTGGTAACCTATACCAACTTCTAATCATTCATATAGTTTCTCATTTCATATTATTCTTATTTAAAAAACAAATATTTGTTTAAGGCTATTTACTAAAAACAACTATTGGCAAATTTGGCAAGTTATGCTAGGTAGTATCTTTCCCCTTAATGGAAAAATAGCCTTATAAATTCTGAGTAATTTCTGGGAGACATTTCACTGAGGGATTAAAAACATCTCTGGGCGTCTGTCATCGTCTAGTAGTCAGCCCACCTGTCACAGAATTTTAGCACTAATCTCACATTGTGAGTAGCTTTTTAGGGTTCTTTTACTGGGAAACATGGGCTGAACCCGTGGTAGGTGGCAAGGGTCTTGTTGGTGTGTATTCTCCCGAGTGTGTTTCTTCTCCCTCCAGATTGGGAGGAGTGCGCTTGTGACCTCCTCTTCGTCCCTGCCTGCCTTCCCCTCCACACTGTCCTGGTCCAGGGATGAAAGCGCCCGAAGGGTTAAGTACACTGAATGGTCTGCTCTCTGGAGGAGGGGCAGTGCTCCTGGGCTCTTGGTGCTTCTGGCCCTTCTGGCCTTCTGCTAACTGCCCTCTGCCCTGCATGAGGCAGCACTTCCCTCCTGGTATCTCACATCACAGAGCAGCAGTGTGCACTGGCACACTCATATACACTCACTCACGCATGTCTCTAGGATGTGGCCTCCCTTTTGTCTAACTCCACTTTGCTCAGTTTCACGTACTATTTAACAAATTTCACAGCTCACCCTATAACATTTATTCTGAGCATACTGTCTTTTTAAACAATCAGAAAATTAGCTGGCTGCTGGTTAAATATTGTAATAGGGCAAATCTGTCAATTGTTCAGAGTTTCAGTTATCAGGTTAAAACTAGTGTAAAGACATCATGCTTATTTATTTATTTATTTATTTATTTATTTACCTCTTGACGTATTTTATGTCAGCACCGTACTTGACAAACCAAGGTTTTGCAGTCCCCACAATTCACATCAGCATTGCAGCACAAAGCCGCATTGGAGGTATGGGCAGCTATTAGTAGGAAGCTGTTCAAGTCACACTTTCCGATTTATAACTTACATTCCCAATAACAGTATGTGATTCAGGTAAGTTCCTTTTAGAGTAGCCAGGCAACAAATACTTATTAAGCACCCCCTCAATACCCACCTAGAGACTTAGGTGACATCCCTGCTCCCAAAGGCACTGTCAATTTAAAAAACACTTTCGTGCATGAAGACTGCATGACAGCAAGCAGGGAAAGTTGTGGAAAGTTAGAAGGCCTGCATTGAGGCCCCTAGCTCATTATTTTTTTAACAGAAGGGAGTGCGACTACAGTGAGAGGAGAGTAGTTGGCTATGGATGAGGGACCACCTTTATAGGCATGGTGGAATCTGTTTGGGGCCTTTGTCTGTCTGTTCCCTCTACATCAGCAGGAATGGAGAATCGTTCTCTCCCACTGCCACTGCTGTAGGGCTCATCAAGGCCCTTGGGGGGTTCCTCACTGCACTTTTGAAGTAGTGTATTAAAACGAATTCTTGAGATACGATATAGTTTATTGAACAGTTCTGAAATGGAACTGCAATGTTTTTATTGCACTATTTAAACTAAAGGATAGTCAATAAAAATGAAATTATCTCATTTGAAATTTTGTTATGAGTGAAGTATACTTTTGTCCACTGTGAAAATTGTTTTAAAAAAAGAAACTTTTCTATTTTTTTGTACTTTTGAAAATCATTGAAGGGACTGCTGGCTGAAACAGTTTATACAAGATTAGCAATTAAGTCATTTAAATGGATAATCCTAATTGTTCCTGACAACTACATTGATGAGTGTAGGTTTTTATGGCATGTCTATATTCAGAAAAAACTGCGTATCTATTACTAATAAATGAACTGAACCAGCACCAGCTATAAGATAACTTTTCTATTAACAGCTTTGAGAAAACAGCACTTTTAACTAATAGATCTTAGCTCTGCATGTTTACAATAATTGTCACAAAATTAAATGCTGGCCTATTTTAAATCCTGTACATATGTTGTTTGACAACAATGAATGATTTAATGTGTAAGTAACTGATTTCTCCGGGTGGTTACTGCTATACATGGTTTTCAGTACTTAAGAAACATTTCCTGAATACTTTTATTAGATGTATGAGTTATTAATCTTTAAAATGTTTAAATGAAACGTGGTACTTTTGATCACTGTAACGGTAATGCATTTATTTGTAATTACCAAATTCACATCAAGGAAGGCAAAAGGATCCATTATAAAAATGTGGGATTTTTCTGGACATTATTCTATTTTCTAGATTTTTCGACTGGAGCAGCTCTAGATGAATTTTCCAGAATAATTTAAATGCAATTTTTTTTACATTATATTTATGTATATGTATGTGTCTCTATGCACACACAGTCATCCATATGTGTGCGTGTATATATAAAAAGTAAAGAAAAAGAAATTTAAAGATTAATCAGACTTTTTCTGTGAAATAGTAAAATAGGTTTTGGTTTTGGTTTTGAGATCACCTCCAGGAGAAAAGCCTGTGGCACTGTTCTCTGCAGTGGCTATAGTGCCTGCCTGCCTTTGGTCTTCACCTAGACTTAGAGTAGTCAGTAGTAACTCACTGATTAATTCATAAAGCCAGATCAAAATAAGGCAGCAAGTGAAGCAGAACTGCTCACTGGTAGGAGATGTAAGCAAAGGGATCTTAAGATTTGTAGCAGATTTTACAGCACTTAGCTTTACAGGCTCTCCATATGGCTCCAAGCTAACACTTTTAGTCATTTGCACTATGAATTTCAGTGGGTTAATAAGTTCATAATGAATTTTAGGAGCCCAGTGCAAATGTTTTGTGTTAGAGTGGCTAGGACCAAAAAGAGCATTTGTGGGGAATGTGAAAGACCTCAGCAGACAGAGAAAGCATTTTCCCTGAGAGTGGCCATGGGGATAGTCAGCACAATGTAAGGTGAATAAGTGGTCTTTACCCACCTGGGGACTGGCTGCCTTCTACATAGAGTCTTCAGAGGACCAGGCAGCTATATCAGTAAGGAACAAATATTAGACTTTATTAAAATGAGTTACTCTGAAGTAGGCACTCTTAAATGAATCTGTAGGGTCTCCATATGTTTAAACAAGGCTCTTAATTTACAGTTGACCCTTGAACAACACCGTTAGGGGCCCCAACCACCGCCATCCCCCCACCCTCACATTAAAGTATTCACTTATAACTTAAGTGGACCCTTTGCATATGCAATGTCCAATCACCAATTGGCCCTTGAACAATATGGGTTTGAACTATGCAGATCAATTGAAAAAAATTTGCATATAAGTGGACCTGTGCAATTCACATCTGCATTGTTCAAGGGTCAACTAATTGTATAACTATATCTTTAGCCACATTTTATTGTAGCATCAGTAAAAATTCTTAATTACATGTTTGATTAACGAGTTAAATTCAAGCTATAGAACTGGAAATAGCTTATACGCATGTTTGTATTTTGCAAGGTAATCAGTTTAGGTTTAAATCATCTTCCACTGATTTCTGTTCTAGATGAAGAAATTCTCAAACATTATGGATAAAATAAATACTGAAGGAAAATAATTTTTATCAAACACTCCAGAGCTAACCTAGCCCCCCTTCAAAGGAATTATAGTCCCCTTCAAATTTTGTCACCCTGGAAGGCTCTACGTTTAGTGCTGCCATTTGCTCAAAACATTCTTAGGATTTCTGTTTTGAATCTTGTGTCCCATTTTTGAATCTCCGCATTCTCACCAATCTTTGTATTTTAAGTGTTAGGTATTTTGGGAAACAGATAAAGGTGGTGGGAAACCAAGTGTTACACTGGGTCAATTCATTTGGTTCACAAACAGCATGTGGCAATAATTTAATAATACTGGTCTTGTGTGGCTCATACAGACCATCTCTGAGGGTAGTTCTCAGAGAGCCATATGTGTTGTGAGCAATGGTGATCCTTAGCCCGATGCAAGGAATATTGAAGATAACAGGAGACAGGGAACCTGGGTTCTTGATCCTGTTTTTCTAAAGACTCTGCCTTGGGTAGGTCATTTTCTTATCTAGTGTTAGACTAGATCATCTGCAGGTGGCTTCCAGCACTGGAGATCTATGGGCATGTAAGTGCTGATGTATTTTTTATTTAAATGGGTGTTATTATATTATAGTTAAACTCTTACTCCTTAGAGAACTAAATGTGGGTATGTTGCCTTGTGTGTCTGTGTTAATTTGTACCAAGGATCTGTTTATGGAGTAGCCACTGAGCTAAGAAGAAAATGTGCAAAGAAGGAAAGAAACCATTTCTGGATCCACTATTCATCTTTTACTAAATTTTTAATAAAGGGTTTCCTGTCCCAGATGCATTCTGGGACGTGAAGGCCGTGTAGTCTTACAGGTAATGATTCCTGGGGAAGGCCCCCAAGAAGTGTCCTGTACTCTAAACTAATGGGGGTCACTTTTTCTCTCTTGTAGGCATCCAGGCTGGAGAAGCAGAACAGCACACCTGAAAGTGACTATGACAACACTCCCAACGACACAGATCCAGATGACATGGGGTACATCTGCAGAAAGGATGTACTGGGGTTTGGGCTCTTAAACCAGAGATTTAGGAGGCCATGGCCAGGAGACACAGTTCATCACCTGCACCCCTTTTCTCTATTTTAAGGCCTATAAAGTCTTAAGATAATTGTGGCATAAGTTTATAATTCACACCCCTTCTCATATCACATTGCCACTGGGGCCTTTTTTTTTTTTTCCTGTTACCAGCATGTTATGTACATGTCTGAGTCTCTGTAATGTGCTTAGAATCAGTACTTCTCTTTAGGTGAATGTTAGTTTATATTCTGCATTTGTATCCCAAGGAATTTACTTGATTAGAGATGGATTTAAAATGACACACCCTCCCCATTTCAGTTATTTCCTCCCTTTCCTCATCTTTCTCCTTTCTACAAGACACATAATTTCCAGCTGTGTGGTAGAATAAAACCGCCTCTGTGTGAGTGGTGGCTATGTTGATGAGACAGCCTCGCCATAAGTCTCCTGCCAGACAGGATAGGAAACCACAAAAGAAGCCTGCTTTTTAGCAAATGTGCACGCAGTGGCTCCTAGAAGCAGAGAAGTGGCTGATAAGACCCTGCTGCATTTAGCCACGTCTTTAATGTTTACAGGTCAAGCAGGAAAGGAAGGCAGAGGAGTATGCTGTGGCAAGGTGATGGCTCAGGACCAGATATGGCAGAACTCCACACAGCCCCAAGCCCCATTCTCCCCAGCACTGAGGATGTCATCCGGAAAACTGAACAGATCACCAAAAATATACAGGAGCTCTTAAGAGCAGCCCAAGAAAATAAACATGACAGGTAAGGGGACTTGAAAATCCTGCCTAGGGGAAGCCAGGTTGCTCAGCAGATTAAGCCCTCACTTTGCAGCCCTGAGGACCGAGGATCGAATCCTCGCCCCGGCCTGTGCAAACCCATATGCTGAACTGAGGTGTGTTTTCTATGTGGGAGGCCCCCAGTTCGGCTCTTGGCTCTCCACCCCCAATTAGGCCCTGCGGCCCCCGCCCACCTGTGTGGAACAAAACCACATTGAAAAACTGATGATATACAACTATGGAGACTACTCTGGGCCCTCCCCCTTCTCTCTGTCTCTAGACCAGGGGTCTCCAAACTTTTCAGCCTGCGGGCCGCATTAACTATCAAACAGCAGTTTGGGGGCTGACTACACACTCGAGGTCCAAATAAAAAAGAAACAAAACAGATGTTGTTTTTACTTATTTAATATTATTTTATTCAGATAAAAAGGTCTCCACGGGCCAGATGAGAGGGCCTCGGCCCGCGGGTCGTAGTTTGGAGACCCCTGCTCTAGACAATAAAATAAATCTTAAAAAAAAAAAAAATTTCTGCCTAAGCGAACGTGTGCACATGCTCTGGAAGAGATGCAGCTCCAGTTATGATCAGGGATTGGTTTTAAAGGTTCTTGAAATTTTCAGTATTACATAACAGGCTTGAGAACAAATTTGTGAACTTGGGTGTGTGTTTTTTTAACATGGTACTTTCAGTTTTAATCTTGTTATAAAGTGCTCTGAAAATAAGTGCCTCTAGAAATGAAATTGCAGCATAGTGTGGTAGTGCTGTTCCTAATTCTAGATGGGGAGGGGAAAGAAACTACCTGAGAACTTGAGTTGATTCTTCCTGCCACTGCTGCTCCCTGTGATCTCCTTAGCTAGGAAGAAGTTTGCTGGCATAAAATGTATTCTGAAATGAACCCATTTTCTTACCTGTCTCTCGCACACGTGTGTCTGCTTGTATGTGTATAAATGTCTAAGAACCAAGTGGTTTACAAATAAAAGTTAACCAAATCACCACCCAAAAAACTGCTCATGAAAGAAGAGTGCTCACTCTGAGCAGAACCATATCCAGCAGTTACTTCTTACCATAGGAAGGGACTAGCTGTTTTTTTCTTAAGATTTATTTTATTGTTTTTGACAGAGAGAGACAGACAGAGAGAGGGGGGAAGGCCCAGAGCAGTCTTCACAGTTGTACATCATCAGTTTTCAACATTGTTTCGTTCCACACAGGTGGGTGAGGTCTGCATGAGGAGATCTGGGCCAGGGTCCTCCAGCATGGGTGGCATGCCCCAAGAGCTGGGAGCCGAAATGGGGGCTTCCCACATGGGAAGCACACCCCAGTTCAGCATATGGGTCCACATGGGCCAGGGCCAGGACTTGATCCTTGGACCCCAGGGCTGCAAGGTAAGTACTTAACCTGCTGAACCATCCCGGCTTCCTCAGGAAGGGATTGGCTCTTGTTCTCACTCATCCTTTTGTCCTCTTAAGAACTTTGGGTAAGTTGTTCACTGTTTTGGGTGATATCCTCGTTTCACATGGCTGACCTGATCTAGACACCCTCAAGAATCATTGTTTAACATCATCCCATTGAGTTTAAGGAAATGACAGTTTGGTCAAAACCCAATCAATGTTAAGTCAAAAATTTTAGGGCTCTCAGTAAAGAAGTTCTCTTCTTACCTTTCACAATTTGTTCAAGGGCCATAATACTGCTTCCTCCTCTTTCTCATCTGTGTTTTCTTCTTCCACATAAAGGTACACCACTGTCTTCTGTGTTACTTTGAGTTCCTGACACTGTCATGCTAACCTTCCCTTTTTCTGCCCTTTTCCTTTTTTTATACAGCTCAGACTTCTCCCAGTGTCATTTCCCACCAGATAGGAGGAGAAGAAGAATCTGTGTTATTGAAGGATAAGAGTTATTTCATGGCTAGACTGCTAGAGGATCCTCAGAGTAAAAAGAGGAACCTGTGTAATTTCCCAGCCTCCTTCCATGAAAATTTCATAGCTATTTATCTTCCTCTTTCCCAGGCCTCCTCTTTATCTCACGCTTTTTATGCCTCACATGTTGCAGGTATTTAATTTCTTTGCTCAGCACACCACAGCCTTGGCAGCAAGCACCTTCATTATCCTATTACGAAAGCAAAATGTTCCACAGCCTTCCAAGTACAGTCTTTAGAGTAGTCTTGGTGTCAGATGAGCTACTTTCCTAGTGGCTGCTCTCCACTTAACAACATGCTTCACCTTTTATTTCCTCCAGTTCTGAAGTGCCATGCTTATATTTGAAGCAGACAAAAACAGTGTTTGTTACATTGCTCTCTTTGATAATTGTCAAAAATATAAATATCTGCCCTGAGACCATTTCTGGCTTCAAAGATTACAATATGGTGCTTAGTAAAATTAGGAAAGGATTTTTATTTTTTTTTAATGTACAAATTCCTTCAATAAGTGTTAAGATCTGATTTCTTTTTTTTTTTTTTTTTTAACTGAACTAGGGGCCTCACTGCATTCGGGAAGCACACCCCAGTTCAGCATGTGGGTCCACCTGGGCTGGAGCCGGGATTCGATCCTCGGTCCTCGGGGCTTCAAAGCGAGCACTTAACCCGCTGAGCCATCCCGGCTTTCCCAAGATCTGATTTCTTTATTTTAAAGACCGTGAGAGAATGAAGCAGAAATTTTGACCGTTAGCTCTAAACCCATGCCTTCCCCTCTTTGTTTTCTCCTCTTGTTGCTCAGTTCATCCTATAGCCTAGTAGGCCATGTGGGCACATTCAGGCTTGATCCTGGTCCCCTGGGCTGAATAAGCAAACCCCAATCCCTGACCTACCCTCAGTCTGGTTCTACCCCCAGGCCTCTAGCCTTGGTCTATCTCTCTTTTTTTTTTTTTGTTTTGTTTTGTTTTGTTTTGTTTTGTTTTTAATTTATTGTTAAATTTGATGAGGTTACATTGGTTGGTAACAATTAGACAGTTTACAGATGTACAAGTCCACCTCACATCATTCATGCATCGGGTCTATCTCTCTTGTTTGTCTGTCTCTCTCATACACACACACAAAAGTTACACGATTCAGGATTAATAAATATTATAAGCCTTTTTGAGGAAAGATAATTTGAAGTTGTGAACTTGAACTCCCTCTGGTAGAGGAGGAGAACGTTCTCATTAATCTGTGTTTTCTTTTGTGGCTTATTGAGGACTTCCTAAAATATCTTGTAGTGAATGAGTTTTTTGAGAACTGTCCTTATGAAAAATTTCTTCTCTATGTAGCAGAAGGAAAGGGTAAATTATATTTCTAGGTCAAAATGAAAACCCTGACAGGCAAAACATAAAACGCTTAGGTGTGGTTCTCAGTTAATGTGCTATTAACGGACATACTATTACAAAAAAACACTATGTGTGATATAGTGGTTGCTGTGAACATTGCCTTTTTCTCTTTCTGCATGTCTGTGTGGCCAGATGGGTTGTTTGCAAGTTAAATAACTCATGCATTGGCATTTTTGTTATTACATGGTATATGGTTCTAGTTGCTCACAAAGGTAAAAGGATTTCCCATTTGAAGGCATTTTGGGATAATATAAACCATTTTCTTGAAATGTAATTGTTTTATTAAAATACAGGCAGTCTTTATTAAAATAGTTTTGATACTAGATCTCTTACAATGATGAAGTACAGAGGTTGATAATGACAATCTTTAAGCAGAAGCCAACCTCATGACTTAAAATATAAGGAAAGAACATCATTTGAGGGCTTTTAAGTGCTAGAAAGGATGCTGAACAGTGTTTGATTCTACAGCTTGGGAAATTTTAAAATGCACCACATGGGTTCTTATGTAAAGCCAAAACTGCATATTCACTCTGTATTTCCCAGCATGCTACAAACAGGGTCCTAAAGTGCTTTTCCTATGGCCCATTTCCCTCCTGGGCTCCGTGGGTCTGTTCTAAAAGCAAGACCCAGGCCAGGTGTCAATGTGGTATCTAAGAACTGTCACTTAGCACCATCTTCAATTTGTCTTTGTCTCTGTACCTTTTAACACTCACTACTTAGGGCAGAAGCCTAACTTTTTTTTTTTTTTAAGATTTATTTTTATTGTGTTTGAGAGAGAGATACAGAGACAGAAACAGAGAGAAAGGGGAGGGCCCAGAACAGTCTCCATAGTTGCAAATCATTGGTTTTTCCACATCGTTTCATTCCACAGGTGGGAGCAGGGCTGCACAGGGCAGGAACTGGGCCGGGGTCTCGCCCCAGTGAGAACTGAACTGGGGGCACTCCCCAGTTCAGCATATGGGTCTGCAAGGGCTAGGGCTGGGATTCGATCCTCGGTCCCCGGGGCTGCAAAATGAGTGCTTAACCCACTGAGCCATCCCAGCTTCCCCCCTAACATTTGTAAGGTCCGAGAAATTAGCCCCATATGTTGCTTGTCATAATACTAAGAGTTAGAATCCGGAATGAAACCAAAATCTCAGTTTTTCCAATTTTCATCACCTAAGAAATCAGCATCACCTGTCATCAATGGAAAGACGCTTGCTGTGAAAAAGATGTAAATTGGTTGCCTCTCTGATGCCAAGAGTGGCCTGTGGTATGTCAGTGAGGGTCCCAGACTCAGTTGCTGGATGGCCAGGGGTGAGCTCAGCTCTCTCTCACCAATTGTAGGACCTTGGTCAAGTTTTCCACCTCTCTAGGCTTCCATTTCCTCAGTTGAAAAATTGTGTGATAATAGTACCACCCTCATAGGGCTGTTGGGAGGATGGCATGAGTCTGCAAAGCACTGAGAAGGGAGCCTGGCATGCATTCAGTGCCCCTGAAACCTCAGCTCTCATGGTGTCATCTCAGGGTTCCTTAGAAGGCCATGTGGTTTGCAAGAGAGGAGGACGACCAGTAGATTTAGCGTGCTTGTCTTCTTTGAGCTTGTCAGTAAGCAAAGTGCTGACTGTGCTCATAGCATCATATTACTACGTCATGGCAGCTTCATGAGAAAGTGGATTCGTGTCTGAACAAGTATGTGAAGCTAACCTCAATGCTTCCTCTTTATCCAAAGTAAAGCTTTTGACATCTTAACAATTAGATGTGTTGCATAGAAGCAATTTAGAAGTGTCCATTGGTTAGAAAACATAGACATGTGGGTGTTGAGGTGTAGATTCCAGTTCTTAAGGAATCTTTCAGTCCTTTGTTTTTAACTTTTGTGGCCTTTTGCATTGAAGTTCCTGTTTCACTTTCACGCAGTTGGGAAGATGAAACACATGAGAAATTAATGACTAACTTAAGGAGATGTGAACATCTTTATAGATTAACTGTTTTATGGCCTTGCCTGGCTAGTAGTGAATGCTGCCTATGTTTCAGATTGAATGAACTTTCAAAAAAGTATGAGGACCCTGATTTAAAACTGAGTGCCTTCTGTTTGTGTGGGGTCCACAATAGGCTGGCTGTGGCCTCAACCCTTTAGGGAATGTAAATGGAACCTGTGCTAGTCCCTGAGTGTTCTCTCCCTCTGAATTATTTTTACTGTCTTTGAATAACCTTTTCAATATTCTTGCAGTTATATTCCCTGCTCAGAGAGGATTCATGTAGCTGTTACAGAAATGGCAGCGTTATTCCCCAAAGTAAGTCACTTCCTACTTACTTGGTTCAGATCCTTTTAAATGAACTGCAAGAAATTTCTTTATGACCTTTATATTATATTAATCATTTTGTAGCACAGAGTCTTAAATATGCAAACGGTCATATAGGGCATTGAAATACTTTTGTTTATGTGAATATTGGTTTCAATAAGATAAGAATTTCAGCCCAGTGCTAAAAAGCAAAGCATTAATAAAATAAAATTTTATCTGGAGTATTTTACCCAAGTGGATTAATATTTTTCAGAAACTGCCTTGGAATAGCACACACTATTAAAATGGCACTGCGTGCACTTTGACCTTTGAGTTAGACTGCTGCAGCATCTCTCACACTTGTGTGTGTGCAGTGCTTGCAGTGTCCTGAACACCCCATTGAAAAAGTGAAAAAAAAAAAACGCTGTTCACTATGAGACAGCTTCAGTTGTTTCCAGAGGAATGCTTGTCCCTGCTCTTGAACGTCTGCCCTGCATTTCTTGGTGAATGGCTGTGTTCTCTGTTTAGAAACCCAAGTCTGACATGGTGAAGACTTCTCTTCGCTTACTGACATCCAGTGCCTATCGACTTCAGTCAGAGTGTAAGAAGACCCTCCCAGGGGACTCTGGCCCGCCCACAGACATCCAGCTGGTCACGCAGCAGGTCATCCAGTGTGCGTATGACATCGCCAAGGCCGCCAAACAGCTGGTCACCATCACCACCAAAGAGAACAACAACTGAACAACAGAGTGCTGGCCGTTCTGTTTTCTAGGCTTTTCAAAGTCCAATTTCAAGTTTAGACATGGAACCCTTCCGGTTTTTATAGAAACAGACATTTAATGAAAGTTTAAAACTTAAAAAAAAAAACCTCAGTATTATTTTTGCATGTTTTCTAACAAATTTTCAACTATTAATTTAACCCACTTGCCTTATTTTGTGCCTGTTTGCCAGCTTACTTTCTGATGTCCTCTTGTGTTGTCAGTGACTATTGAGTTAATGATCATAGACATCCAAAAGCATAGCTCCATTGTTTCAAGTTTGTTAGAACTTTTCCAGCCCTTAAAACACCTTGCCTGTGGGTAAAACTATAAATGAAATTTTTAGTGAAACATTTTCTTGAGAGAGTTGGGTTAAAAAAAATCAGCATTATCTGTTCCCTACCTAGCATTGTGCAATAAGCAAATTTTCCATCGTATTGTAAGAATCTCTAAATTTGGAGTATCTCCAAGCAGGTCTGTAGAGATAGGACTTTGCCACTTTCTGAAAATAGTGCAACAATCATTCTTGGAAGGAAATACTGAATTGCTCCATTTCTTTTAACTGTTCTCTCATATTAGATGGTCTTTAATTTTTCTATCTTGATCTTCTGTCTTTTTTTATTTTACAAACATTCTGAAGTCTTCGTGGCATCTGATAAGCACTCACCCTCCATGTCATGTGTCACTTGGCCACGTCCAGGTAGGAGCACCACCACATTGTGCCACCTAACCACTGCCCTGCCTTACCACAGGAACTAGACATTTCATCCCACACGTGCAGCAGAGAGGAGCATCAGTGTCACAGTCCATAGCTCATTCTGTACACCCCGTTCTGCTATCACTGCCATAAACCGTGGGAAGATAAATAATCTACTCCCTGACCTTGTATTTTACCTCTCGTGCAAAACTCAGTTACTCTTTAACTGCTTAAAGCTTTCTCACAAGACATGCTCCATGTAGCCCATCACCTTTAAGGACTTCTTATAAGGTAAGATTTATACAATCATCTGAGTTTGTTTCTCCTCAATTACCTTGCTGGTACTTAAAATTTAGACATCAACGTTCAAGACTTCTTTGAGGGACTTTTCTGGCTGACTGCCGGCTATCACAAAGCTATGAAACAGTACAGGTTTAAGTTCTGGAACATACATTGTTTTCTAAGTTGCTCAAAAGACCTTTCTTGTTCTGAATGCTAAAGCATATTTGTTCCTGTTCCTGCTTATTGCAGAGTTCTGTGTGGGTGTGGTACAGACACTGACCTAGACCAGAGTAGCCAGGCAGTAGTGATAAAGATGAGTAAAGTGTGTCAGATGCAGAGCAGGGGGTGGGGACAATGAGGATGCCTGTGGCACACCCAGTGGGCATAGTAGCTCCCTTGCTCCATTCAGGCTGCCATGTGCAAGGGGGCCTGGGTTGCCAGAGATTTATTAATAGTTCTCAAGAGACACCAAAAACCTGGATTTTATTGTGCCATCTCTATATAAATGTTGGCAACTGATCTAAATCTTTTCACAGCGCACATGTGGGTGAGCTGTGTCCTCTAGGTTGCTAGCTCACAGCCTCTGCCCCAGGGCCCTGTAAACTGCATTGTGAGGGCCTGGCTTCCCTGGTCACACCTAGGTTAGTCCCTGAGCCTCACCTGTAATGTGGCCACCCCACCCTGTGTTAAGTTTCTGTTCGTTCCTTGTTTTACCCATACATTCTGTCCCAAGGTGCTTATACACGTGAAGGTGTCAAAACAAAGTTGCCTAAACATATGCCAAATAAGCCTGTATTTTCACTGAACTGTTTTATTTATCATCACTTTTATAGCTTGACCATAAGCTGTCATGAGAGGAGCATCCTGATGGTGTTTGGGTGACTGAATCACTGTGTAAATGCTTTGGCCGGGTTTTACTGCACTGAGTAGTGTGGGTAAAGGGTCCACATCTCCAGAAGACCCGCTTGATTGTCTGCACAACCCTAAGTGCCATGCTCCTATCAGATGCCAAGGGGATACCCTCTGGAAGGATGTCTTCTACCTTAACTTCAAGCCCTGTCTGATAACCTGTTCTGTACCCTGCATGTACTTAGTTGTCCCTCTTCTCCTTGCAAACACCTGCTCTCCTGTTGAGCCCATGTGGGATCCTCAGGAAAGACCCAGCGGCAATCTTGAGTTGGTGCTGTTGACCTCCCAGGGATGATGGGCTTCTGAATAACAAGTCATCTGCAGTGGATGAAACAGTGTCTTCAATCAAAGACCTGCAATGGAGGACATTGTTTCTGTGCCCCTGGAGAAAGTCAAGTAGGGTGGGGACCAACAAAGCATTTCCAGTTCTAAGGACACCACAGACGTATGCTCTTGTTAACCCACAGTGCCAAAACTTTAGAAAGAAGTTCCCCAGTGGAATGACATGCAGTGGGGATAGGAGGGCTGCAAGTCTTCCTTCTTAAGTGCCCTGCACATTTCCTCAGCCTCATCTGAGACCCAGTGTCGGATGTTCTCTGGTCCCGTTGGCCAGTCGCACCTTGTCTGAACGGTTGTTCACCGCCTTTTGCACATGGGTTCCATAGCCTTGCACTAATGTCTGTTCTGTAATGTCATATTATTACCCTTTATTCTGAAATCCCTATCCTCCTCCCAAAGCTGGTAGGACAGAGGTGCACTTTATAAAACTGGCACTTGCTGAAGAGGAGACAGCTCCACCCCTAAGCTCCTTTAACTGAAGTCATCTGCCTCAAATGCAAATAGTTCTTATTTGCCAAAGAACAATGAATCAGGCCCAAAGATCAAATACAGCATGTCATGTGATTGGAACTGTAAACGCACAACCCAGGAGCTGTTATCCAATTCCTCAAGAGAGTTAAGCTGCAGAAGCAAGAGTAACACTCGTGTCGTCCTCCACAGCAGCTGTGAGTTTTCCAGTTTTCGTTCTTCCCTTGTCCCGGTTGAAGGTCACCCTTGTTTTTACAAAAGAAAATGCTGCATAGGAAAAATGAAATGCCTTTTACTCAGATGTGTTATCCATGTCACCCATTATTCTGTACTTATTTTTCACTTGTACATTCTATTCTTGTAATTATTGTACAACCTTTTAAGTGTAAAATTGTTTTGCAATTTGTGCCTGCTAGTTATGCAATAAACAGGCTCTATAAGTGTCTTTGCGGTAATGCTGTGTTTCCCATCAATTAGTTGATGCTTCTGGATACTCTCAGAATTCTAACGTGCCCCCACCTTTCATGAGACAGCTTTGAACATGCTTTTACCCTGGACTCACAGTTCGTTTACAGACTCATCCTCTGTGCTTAGCAAATAGCTAAAAAGTAATCCCGCATCAGGATTTCATAGCTTATCGTGATGTATAATATTTACTCCTGAAGTTTAATACTATAAATTCGGCAAAAGCCAGCAGAGCACAGGTGCTCTGACCTGCTCTTACAGGATGATCTAGTAGAATTTGTTCTGTATCTTAAAGTCACTGGTCTCTGACTTTCAGAGCAAGGTCCATTGTGCAGGTTCACATGGGAAACTGTAGAATGTAGATTTGCACCTGTTTATCTTCTAGAGAAGTGACTTGGGGCTCTTCTCCCAAACAGAAGAAGTGGGGGGGGGGGCAGGACCTGGTCCACAAAGGAGTCTTTCCAGGGGAAAAGTCTGGGGAAGATGGCACATCATTGTGACCCAGTTTGTCTTAGGACCCAGAACCAGCAGGTCAGACCCACCAGCTCACACCCAGAAGCTCCTAGGGCAGGGGTTGCTGAGACACAGTCTCCAGTTCATCCCTGATGGAGCAGCTCTGAGGTGGGGCTTGGGAGTTGCATTTCTAACAGGGTCCCAGGGGGTGCTAATGCTGCTTGTCCTGACCACACTCCAAGAAGTGCGGCTGTAGACCATTCTCAGGGCCCCCTTCCCTACCACACAGCTCCTTGCCTTTCTGCTTTTAAACATGTTTTTATAGTCTAATTATAGCTAATAGCCATTTACTCTGCGCCGGGCACTGTGCTGGGTTCTTTACATGACTTACCTCCTGTAATTTTCATTATAACTCTGAAGTGGGAGTAGTTCCTATTGTACAGATGAGGAGGTCTGCACCTGAGGAGGTAAAGTCCAATGTCAAGGGAAGAGGGGAGCATGGGAGTTAGTGTTAGTCCAGTTCATCTTGATTGTCATGTTGGGCTTTCATGACCCATAATGGGGTCTGTGATGAGTCCCAGAAAAGGTGGCCGCGCATGGAGGTGGAGGTTTGGAGCTGCTACATCCCCTGAAGCTCTAGATCTGAGTGGAGCCAGTGGGCAACATGAGACGATGAAATACATGGCTTTATTGAATAAAGGGGGTGCCATCTGCTTGTGGCCCTCCAGTGGAGGCTGTGTCTCATCCTTGAACCCCAAGCACCAGAACCCCTCCAGCACTTGAGTGACCAGCTCAACAGCAGCCTGGCCTGCGGGGCTATCCAGGGTGGCCCTTGGATGCCAGGTAGAGGGAGGCTTCAGGGTCCCTACCTCTGCCAGCCTGCCACCTAGCCAGAAGCCAGAGCCACACAAGGTGGTCAGACTCCTTCACCGTTTTATGGGGTAATGTATCAGCTCTCCATAGAGCAGGTCCCCAGAGGAGGAGCCGCTAGGGACAGGAGAGGAGTTTGGGAACCCTCACTTCACCAACCCCTCTGCCATCTTACCTTTCCCACACTCAGGACTGTGCTGTCTTCCCAGGCCCCCAAACCATCTAAACACACTAGGAATATCTCAGCCCCATTTCTCCAAATGCAACTTCTCTCTGAGGCCCACATCTCTTCTCCCTCCAAAATCCCTCTTCTTGCCTCTCCAAACACCTTCTCTTTGGGGGACTCATCTTCCCCCCTTCTTTCTCTTCCCTCTCGGCTCTCCTCCCTCCTCTTGTAACATGGACCCCTCTCTGTGTCCTGCTCCTCCCCTCTACCCCCTCCCACCCCGCCCCCAGCTCTTCCCTTCCCTTTCAGAAACCTCAAGTAATCACTCCTCACCTTTCTCTTGGCTTAGTCTTGTAAGCCCCATCTCCACCCCCCACCCCAAACCCCACCCCCCACAGGTCTTGTTTTTACTCATGAGCCCTAGGACACATTATGGACAGGGAAGTTTTGAAATCTAATGTGGGCCCCCATCCTGGGATCTAAAGTTGGCCTCTTGGCCTCCCCTTGCACCACTGTCTTGCCATCTGCTTCCCTCTTCCAGCTCCCCTCTCCCCAGGACCTCACTTTCAATACTCCCCCACCTCACCCTACCCTATTACTTTTGGACCAGAGGGGCTGAGTTAACACTAGCACTCACTGTGGTGTCATAAATTAGCAACTGCAACTACCTCCATTTTACAGGTAAGGAAACAGCCTCAGCCCATAGAGCCCAGTGAGTATTGGTGAAGCAAGTTAGAGCACAGCGCCTATGCTCTTAACCACAGCACTCTACTGGCACAGGGGACCATCCAGGATGAGGAAGGCTGGAGAAACGAGGCAGCTGGCACAACTATGGCCACTGCCACGACCGCAGCAGAGGTGAGGGGGGGTGTGGAACAGACTTGACATGTCAGAGCAGGAAGGCTGGGGTGCTGTTGTGTGGTCCTCTGCCTGCCTCAAGGGTCGGGGATTAAAGGAATAAAGCCTGGGTGGCCAAGCTTATGTCTTCCAATTCCTTATTTTTGCCATAAATATTCCTCATCTTTTTTGTTTCAGATTGAGACACTTAGTAAACACTGCTCAAGTAAGACGCTGATCTTTGAATGGAGGGTATTGCCCAACTCAATGGCTTCAGTGACTTGGACCAGATTCCACATGGCATGTTAACTCACCCCAAATTGGCCATTCTGTAAGGAGCAGCCCTGTGCCTGCTGCTAGAAGCAGGCCTCCCTTCAGGGCATGGTATGTATGGAGGCAGGGATCGACCCCATCCTCAGTAAGTAGAAAAACAATAAAACCGATATATGTATATATAGCCACAACACAAAACACGTATGAGATCAAAGGAATGTGTGCTATACCAGAAACAGTGAGACAGTGGAAACTCTAAACTTAGATACTTTAAAGATTTATTTTTATTGCTTTTGAGAGAGAGATACAGAGACAGAAACAGAGACAGAGAGAAGGGGGAGGGCCCAGAGCAGTCTCCATAGTTGCACATCATTGGTTTTTCCACATAGTTTCATTCCACAGGTGGGCGCGGGGCTGCACAGGGCAGGAACTGGGCCGAGGTCTCACCCCTGTGAGAACTGAACTGGGTGCACTCCCCAGTTCAGCATATGGGTCCACACGGGCCAGGGCCGGGATTCGATCCTCGATCCCTGGGGCTACAAGTGAGAGCTTAACACACTGAGCCATCCCGGCTTCCCCTGAAACAGATACTTTAGAGAGGAGACATTTAAATGTATTACAGTAGAGAACCAGTATAACAGTTTTTAACGCTAATAGGGAAGACTACCAACAGACTTCAAAAATAAGAAATTCAAACAAACTAAAAATATTCAGTAAATATTTGAATGCCTGTATATCAGGCATTCTGTCCACATCAACTCTTTACTGGAGCTCAGACAATATGATTGCTAATTCCCTGTGGTTTACTTAGAAGAGGTTCCCATGGCAATGCGAGGGGAGACAATACCACTTTTCATAAGAAAAATGAATATAACCTAGAAAATGTGACCAGTCACAGAAACTCTCCAACCCTACAGGAAACGTAGATTAATTAAATCAGTAAAATCTGTCATTCTACACAACCTATTTTGTAGCAATTAATAAAAGCAACAGTGACAAAGCCTGGAAGTGATGCCATCAAACCAAGAACTTTATTTCACAACTCATGAACATCTGAAACAGGGAAAGTAAATATGAGCAAGCATAATGACAGTGGTGCTCAGGGGATCATATCCAAAGAAATTCAAGACAAGAAAATGAAAAACAGATTAAGGATGCAGTTTGCAGCTCCATTTGTTTTTATAGCACAATGGAAGTAAAAGGCAATGCAGCCCTTAGACTCAGGATTTTTTAATAACTTGGAACCGTAATTGGCTATAATTTACTGAGATATGAGATCCTGAACACAATGTAATGAAAACTAAAACCTCAGAGGGAGAATATAAAAAAAGTACAAATCATAAAAAAATATGATTATTGCTGCAAGGAACTTGTAGCTATTTGTAGAGATTAATCTAGAACTATGTCACATTGATATAACAGTGGGAAGAGAGGTTTCTGACTGAGTTTCTTTAGGTTCAATGCCTCTTCTGGGCTCATAAATTCCAGAAGACTGCATGCATATAGCTGAGACCTTCTAAGACACTAGAAGTCCAAAGTGTCATGCCACCAGGTTAGCCCTTCAAGTGAACTTTTGAGGTCCCTTTTTGGGCTCAGTAACATCCATATTGGGATCATTTCCCCTATGGAAATTCTACCAAAATACTTTCTAAAGGAGGAAAGACTTAATTTTTCACCACCTTTCTGAAAAGTATCCACGGACCACATCAGACTGTCTCTGGGTTCCTTACGTAAGATGTGATCCTCTTGGGACCACTAGATTAATAAGCCCTGAAATAAACTTACACCCAGACCTACAAGTTTGTCTAAAATAGAATAGTGAAATTTAAATGGCAATTTTAAAAATTATAAAACTTCCCTCATATCACTCACTGGAGGCTTCACTGGAGGTTCACAATTAAGAGACCAGGAATCCTGTCATGGAATACAACCTGCAACTGTAGCATTGATTTAGGATCTTACATTATTTATCATTATATTTGCACGGCTGTGACAGCACCATCAACGTGTGACTATGAAAGCCCCTTTCTTGGGTAACACAGGCAGGAAAGGGCCTCCTACCGGGTGTCGTGTATCTACACCTCAAAGTCTGGCCAGACCCTTCATCCATTTAATCGTGGACCTGACAGGCTCGCTGAACTCTCTTACAGGGACCCACACCCTGGGACAGGTCACTGTAAAGCTGTCTGGTGGCTGCCTATCAAAGGCCTCAGCATCCTTGTTCACTGTCCTTGTAGTACCAACGAAGTCAGTTCCAAGCAATTTTGGGATGGCCGTAAGGCTGAGAAAAGAAAGAAAACAAGATTGATCAGGTCAGCAGTCTCTAGAGCATTGAGAATTAATGCATTTTAAGTAACAGCTAAAAGCACAATATAAGTGGCTGTTTTCAATGACAGCTTGAAAAGCTTTGACCCTAAGCTACAAATGAGGTACCTGATAACGTTTTTTAAATTACCAGCCCCACATACCATTTTCTTTTTTTTT
>PVKE010007051.1:0-52026 GCA_004027555.1 Craseonycteris thonglongyai | reverse complement strand
ATCAACAAGACAAGGGATAACAAGTGCTGGAGAGGCTGTGGACAAAAAGGAACCCTCATACACTGCTGGTGGGAATGTAAACTGGTACAACCACTGTGGAAGGCTGTGTGGAGATTCCTCAAAAAATTAGGAATGGAATTGCCACATGACCCAGCAATCCCTCTCCTGGGTATCTACCCAAAAAACCTGAAAACCTTAATCTGCAAAGATGTCTGTACCCGAATGTTCATTGTAGCACTGTTCACAGTGGCCAGAACATGGAAATAACCAAAGTGCCCTTTGATAGATGACTGGATAAAAAGTTGTGGTACATTTACACAATATACTACTACTCAGTGATAAGAAAAGGTGAAATATGGTCATTTGTGACAACATGGATGGACCTTGAAACCATTTTAAACAAATAAGTCAGACTGAAAGAATCAGGAAACACATGACCTCACTTATAGGTAAATTATAAAACTGAAAGTAACAAAGAAACAGAAACTAATGAACACAATAGTTGGGTGGTTACCCGAGGGTCAGGGAGGAGGAGGGAGGGAGAAGGGGGGAGGGGGCACCAGATATATGGTGATGGAAGGAGAACTGATTCTGGATGTTGAGCACATAATGCGATACATAGGTGATGTGATATAGATTTGTACATCTGGAAACTATCTAATTGTTACCAACCAATGTCATTCCAATAAATTTAACAACAACAAAAAAAAGAAGTTGCCAGACTGTCTTTCAAGGTGACTGTACCATTTTACATTCTCTCCAGCAATGTATAAGGGTTCAAATTTCTCCAAATCCTTGTGGTTCTTGTTATTGTCTCTCTTTTTATTTATGGTCATTCTAGTAGGAGTGAGATAGAATCACTGTGGTTTAAATTTGCATTTCCCTAATGACTAATGATGGTGAGCATGTTTTCAAGTGCTTATTGGCCATTCCTACATCTTGTATTTAAATTCTTTGCCCAATTTTTTCATTGCATTGTGTGTCTTCTTACTATTGAGTTATAAGAGTTCTTCATATGTTCTAGATACAAATCTTCTATCCCATATACAGTATTTAGAACTGAATGAAAATGAAAACATAAAATCTAAAAATAAAATATCAAAATTTATAGAATGCAGGTGTTTAGGGGGAAATTTTGCAGGTTGTCATGCCTGTATTAGAAAAGAACCAATCAATAACTTAAACTTCTACCATACAAAAAGAAGGAAAAACAGAAAAATTAAGGTAAATAAAAAGCTCAATATATAGGCCAAAAACATGGTCTAAATCTATCTATAATTAAAAAAAAAAAAGTGTAAATGGACCAAATTCACCAGGTAGAAGACTCAATTGTATCTTATTTACAATAGATACACCTAAAATACAAAATTATAGAAAGAGTGAAAGCAAAAAACAAACAAACAAAAAATGGAAAAGTTGTATCAAGCAAATACTAATGAAAACTTTGGTATAACAGACAAATATAGTTTAAAACAAAAAAATTACTAGGGCTAAAGGGAGATAATATGTAACAAATAATGAAAGAACAATTCATCAAGAAAATATGATAGTCCTATGCTTGTATATACTTAATAGTATCGCTTCAAAATAGAGAAAACGAAAATTAATAGAATTGAAAGAGTCAGACATAGCTGAGGTACTAGAGTTGTACATCTGGAACCTATGTAATTTTTACTAACCAATGTCACTCTAATAAATTTAACAACAACAACAAATAAGTCAGAGCAAATCCACAATCATAGTGGGAATGTTTTTCCACAAATGATAATATTTTATTTTATATATATATATATATATATATATATATATATATATTAAAGCATCCCAAATATTGGATTTAGTAAACACTGGTAGGTGAACATGTGCAACTTTAAATACAAAGTAAAGAGGCAAAGTCTATAAGCATTTTTCCTTTAAGAGAAAACGTTACGTTTTCCTACAGAGGTGGTCTTACCCACAGCATGACTATGGCTCCATCTCCCATGAAAGTATCCAGAGAGACTTCTGAACTCACTACACCCTTTTAACAATTTCAAAATGATGGCCAGAAGTCGTGTTGAATAAATTACTAAAATCACTTCTTAACTTCCTATTTTTACTCAATAAGAAAGGCTCCATGTCACCCTTTGACAGTTTAAATTAAAGCCTGTGTTCTGATGGTTTTTACTTCCACAAGGACCTGTTGGAATACTATTTACAAATATATTTATCTTTCCTGGGCTTATTCCACAGTATTTTCATAGACCTGTCTACATTAGGTAGCACACCATTCTCCTGGATTTTGGTTTAAAATCATATTGGCTAAGTGTATTGTGCGTGCAGTAAATCCAGGGACTTTCTGGCTTCCTTGGCCCTTTTTGCCGGCATTTTAAATATCTTTCCTCCACATTGGAGAAACCATTAAGTAATCCACATTTTAACGCTGTCTCTTTGCCCGTGACTCTCCAACTCCTCAATGGCAAATGCTTCCTAACCAAGAAGACATGACATGATGCAGATACAAACTCACATTCTAAACCTCAAGTTCACGTTCATCTTGGCTTGCGAAGATACCTCTGAGTAAGGCAGTCTGGGTAAAACCATTTTCTCATGAAAATGTTTCTGTATAAACAGCCTGGCTTACTTATTTAGGAACTTAGAAAAAACACCAAACCGGAGTTCCACCTTTTTATTTTTTTTTAATGAGGAACACCTCTTGCCCAAGTGGCCAGTAACTGACTCTGAAGGGAATGACCACAACCCAGCCCTTGTTCCTGTGAAGACGGAGCGGTCCTGCTATTGCAGAATGTTCTAGCCCCGGGAACAGAGCAGTGATGGCTGAGGGGAGCCACCAAATTGCAGTGATGCAGAGCTCCAGGCTGGAAGGGCGTGGGGTATGGAAGGAACCGCCTTCTCCACCAGGAGGAATTTGAGGGCCCAGCTTTTTCCCTCAGTCACTAGCACCAGCTGACATGGGCAGATTGACCGTCACAGATTTTCAACATACTCAGACCCCATGGGGTTAGGGTGAAAAGCACAGCCACTCCATTTGCGGGGAAGAAAAGATCTAGTTCTTGAAAGCCTGAGGAAATGAATCATGGACATAGAAA
Source organism: Craseonycteris thonglongyai (assembly GCA_004027555.1). NCBI lineage: Eukaryota > Metazoa > Chordata > Mammalia > Chiroptera > Craseonycteridae > Craseonycteris > Craseonycteris thonglongyai. Next base: position 48,937 of record PVKE010007051.1, on the reverse strand, counting down.
AAAAGTGTTAAGTGCCTGCCATACTTTCATACCCAGCTTTTCACCCAAGCAAGAAGTCATGAAATTCGTTTTAAGAGTATTAGCTGCAGCATGTTTAAATTTATTTAATGTTAACAATGTATGAGCTGTATAACAGAAGTTGCAAGAGCTGTGATCAAGAAATACGGTGACGGCACATCCGCTGTGGAGGGCCACACACAGAAAGACAGGGATCTTCGATACAGGAAGCAGTGAGTGTAACCTTAGTAACAGCGTGTGACAAGTTCCAATGTGCTCTGTGCAGTTGGTTGGTTGAGCTACGGTTGAGAGAAGGTGTGTTTTAAAATGTGCCATAAACCATGGATCATGAACAATGCATTAACATACATTTCTGTCAAATAAAAACATGACGGTGGGTCCTCATCCACCTTATTCACCAGATCTCACACGTGACTTCTGGTTCTTCCCCAAAGTCAAAGTGGCCGTGAAAGGTCAATGTTTTGAATCGATTTAGGACATTGAGGCAGCCACGACAGAGCAACTAAAGATACTCACGAAAGTGGACTCCCAGAACTGACTCAGAAAGTGGCAAGAATGATGGGATAAATGTGTTCAAAGTGAGGGGGGTTATTTGAGGGGGATTAATAGCACTGTGCCTTTTACTGTAATAAATTTTATTAAATTTAAACATTCACTGTATTTTTTGACCATGCCGCATACATTTCTACATAGACTACACAGTCAATGAAAATTTCGTTTGTGATGATCTGAAAGTCAACTGAAAAGTGCAAAGGAAGCACCATTAAAACCATTGTCTGGGCTGGTCAGCTACTAGTAGGTATGAATAGAGGACTGGTCAGATTAAAGCAAACTCTACCTCAACTATAAGCCAATTTATTTCATAGAAATAAAACTACTCTCTGGCTACAAAACAACCCGAACCCGAACCCTGGCCATCAGCCTTACAAATAGAAGCCAATGGTAACTCTGTGGGTGGGGGATGGTTCCGTTTAATTCATTACTTTTTCAGAGTAAGGAACTGATTTCCGCTGTGATGCATCTGAAGAACACACTCTTGCTCTTTGAGCTTGGGATGAGTAGCTTTCAACACCCATGTGACTTTACCTTTGGAAGACTGTGACTGGGGCAGTAATAAAATGGAATCAACTAACTTGTCCTGTAGTATCTCATGGGAATGGAATTAGAAAAAGCCAATCATGTTCTTATCTTCAAGACCTTGAAGGAAACTATGAACCTCTGTGTCATCCCTGATGAGTAAATGCTCTGTGTAGGTGATTGGAAGGCCAACCTCTAGCACAAAATGGGAGATAACCCCACGACACTTACATCTAGCTCTAGACCACAGTGGGAGATTTTAACACACCCCTTAATGTTATACATCAACCAGATCAAAGATTAGTAAAATATTAAAAGATTTGAACATGATTAACAAGCTTGATCGGTCATGTATGGAACCCTGCACTCAATAGAAAACGCCTGTTCTTTTCAAGCACATGGAGAATATTTATAAAAAAATATTTATAAAAATAAAGCCAGCGTAGGTCTCAACATATACCAAATAACAGGTTTCTTTCAAACCATGTTCTCTGAAGATACTGGAATAAAATTAGAACTCATCAACCTTACACAACTGATCAAATATATATATTTACACAGTGTTCATCATCAAATACATACTATTTAACATTGTGTCTTTTCTCTCTTTAATCCACCAAGAATATTTTCCTATATTGTTACACAAACTTCAATATGCTTGGGTAATAAATAGTCCACTGAATTGATGTGAGGAAGTTCTATTTTCAAAATATGTAACTGTTTATTCTTCATTGTTTTTCTGTCCAAGTCTTTATCCCAAGATAAATTATTTGCCTATTCTAAAAAAGCCCAAAGATTTCATCTGCAGGTTCCTCACAATAGCAATTAGACCCCAGGGTCAATGTTTGTTCCCTTTTTTGGTTCCTATGAGGTTATCTGTAGAAGCAGCCTGGGGGGGCAACATTATATAGCTGCAAAAGAAATGTCTTTTTAGCTAAGAAAGAGTAAAATGTTGTTCCTTAATTCTATTTTTTTTTTTTGCACAAGCCACTATAATTTAGGCACAATTGCATTCATTCGTGCACTCTGAAATAGAATGTCACATATAACTTGCGAAAGGGCTTCTCAAAGATGAATTTGTAGTAGAATGCTATGTGCCAATCAAACAAGGGGTCTGGTACATACACACACACACACACACACACACGAGTGCACTATAGCTCAGTAATCAGTCTATTTTCCTATTCCTCAAAGTCTGAAGGAAGCAAAATTGGTGGAACATGGTGAAGGCAGAGATAAATGAAAATAAGTAATACATATTTGCATATAGTATAGACTAACTTCTTGTGAGGAGTCTGAATAATTGTGGAAGCAATTATGGCTTTTTTTCTTTTTTTAGATTTATTTTAGTTTTTGACAGAGATGGAGAGAGACAGAGACAGAGAGACAGAGACAGAGAAAGGGGAGGGCCCAGAGCAGTCTCCATGGTTGTAATGTCATCAATTTTCAACATGGTTTCATTCCATGTGGGTGGGTGGGGGCTGCAAAGAGTGGGTACTGGGCTGGGGCCTCCCATGTGGGAGGCATACCCCCTCAAGCCAGGGGCTGAACTGGGGGGGCGGTGAGAAGGGCGAGAACCAAACTGGGGGCCTCCTGCATGGGAAGCACATCCCAGTTCAGCATATGGGCCCTCACAGGCCGGGGCCGGGATTCGATCCTCAGACCCCAGGGCAGCAAAGTGAGCACTTAACCCACTGAGCCATCCCAGCTTCCCAATTGTGGCTTTTGACTGAATGTTCTGACTGTATTGGTCTTGTAGAAATCATATTTCAATCTGGTCAGAGCATAACTGCCATACACGAGTGGAGAGATTTTTGAGGTTCAGACCTAAGTGGCAATGACCCTACCCAGATTGTTTTATTACCTAGCAAGTCAAAGTCCTCATCAACCTTCCTGTTGGTACCAGCCCTGCTCCCCATGCCTCCCTATAGTCCTGAAATACTAGTATAACTTTAGAGGAACGGCCTACCAGTGACTTCTGTGTCCCTTTGGTTGCCACTTGGTTCAGAGCATTGAGCTTCATTTCCTCCTTTTTCCCTCCTAAAACTCGAGAAATTCAACTTACATGACCTGGCACTTACAGTATTTGAGAGGTTCTTCTGCCCAGACACCACTCTTTCTTTCTTTCTTTCTTTCTTTCTTTCTTTCTTTCTTTCTCTCTTTCTTCCTTCCTTCCTTCCTTCCTTTCTCTCTCTCTCTCTCTCTCTCTCTCTCTTTCCTTCCTTCCTTCCTTCCTGCTTTCTTTCTTCTCTCTCTCTCTCTCTCTCTCTCTCTCTCTTTATTTTGCCAATGAGAAAAACAGGGTTAACCATTCTCCAGGGGTCACATTTAGAGAGATACTCCCACCAATGGGTCCTCCTCCTCCCTACAGAGCAAGACACTTTTAACTCTTCCTGACTGTGTAATGGTGGTCTCTCTTGCTTTCGTAGAGAGACCAACTGTGGTCTGACCAGGTGTCCCACCTACCATGGAGACCAATCCTGGCCAAGATGTAGCACTTGGATGGAGAATTCACCTAGGACATTGCCTTGCCTGTGAACTAGAGTTCTGTGTGTTCCTTTGCTCAGGGAAAGGAAAGGGGACAAAGATGACTAACTGGTAGTTGATCCTTCTACTCTACCCCAACAAAACCCAATGCCAGCAAAGTGGAAACCAAACTTCTCCCTCATTGTTCTGGAAGACCATTCACTGCTAATTGGGAAAAAGAAATTCAACAGCTTGTGAGGCCCAGAAACACATATTTATATTAATGAGATTGCCCCCTGCACTTCAAGAGGTCTAGCTTTCAAAGCAGACTGGATTTGTTCTCCAAAGCTATTCGTATCTAATTAGAGAGGAAATTCACTTGTGTGGTAGAAGCACAGTTTTTTTTTTTTTAATTTTACGTAATCAGGAAAAAAAAAAGATTCAAGCAGAACATTTGCTTTTAACAAGATCACTTCATCTAATGAGTACCTCATTATGAATTTTAATGAGAAGAAAAGCAGTAACAGAAAGTAAAGGAAATGAAAGGGGATTGCAAAAGTCCCTACACGGAAAGCTTACAAGGATCACACGAGGGCAGAACAAGGCATCCACACAAAGCTGTATGTGTTGGATGTGGTTTTATGAAAAACATATCTGTTGAGGTAAAGACATTTTCAAATGCATTATTCAGAAAAATGGCACTTAGACATGTTTGTTTTTCTCCTCTTTAGCACAGTAATGAAAGTCTACAACCTATTTGATGTGGATTTTTCCTATTCAAAGAGATTTCAACAACACCACTTCTCATTTGAACCCATATATCACTCCTAGAATAAGGAGGAACTTTCTTTCGCGCACTGAGGGTCACTGGTGTTTTCCTTAGAAGCATTAAATACAAACGTGAAGCGATCAAAGAAACCATTGTCTGCCCTTTTGTTTTTTCTTCTCCAAAGGGAAACATTTGTGAAAATATTTAGGAGAGTAAGTTGACTATTGAAATTGTAATGTCCCCGAAGTATTGATTGGGCTTAATTTATGCACATAAGTTTAAGCCAGTCAAAGCCCTATATTTTTCTGCCAGAGAAGCAGACAGAGCTGTTATTGTACCATCTGGTTTGCATGAGGAATCTCTTGGCATCTCTTAACTGCACATTTTATAAATGCTAAATCCCAGATGGCATTACATTGTAACAGTGGAGGGTTTTATAAAGGTTTTCAAAAACAAATTCTTTAAAATGTTAATACTGGGTCGCGTCTAAGCAAAGGCGATGAATTTAAATTCTACAGGAGCTTTGTCGGCTGGACAAATTTCCTTTTTTTTCTTATGCCTTTTCCTCTTTCTAATTAATTATTGGTTCTGTGAATTGAAGATGTCAATCCATGTACAGCAGTCAAAAGACCTGAATCATCACCCAAAGCTTACATTCTATAAAAACTGCAGGAACAATGCTCACTGGAAACCCTATATAAGCTGCCATTCTGTTTCAACATGGCAGAATTTACCGCAAGGGAGGTACATGACAGCACCTGTTAGCAGGTCATCAAATGCCATCAAAACCATTCAGCTCTCTCAGAGCTGACAGCCAAGCACTGTGTTGGAATAAAGCCAGAGTCCAGCAGTGGTTAAGAACACAGGTTCTTTAGTCAGGGACTGGTTGACATTCGACCAGAAATTGGGTCCCACCATTGACTTGGACAAGTGACTTCTCTCCTGGTCAGTACTCATTGAATGCAAATGAGTAGCGGTAGTGCTGGCAGTACTCTTAATAGAAGCAGAAATATCAGTGGTGCAAAGGGAGACGGGTTCTCCTTACTGAGGTCAATCATCGATGTATAATTATTGCATTTTCTTACCTTCTCCTTCCTCTGCATTTTTCTTCTCAATAACAACTGGAATGTATGTGTGCGCACACACGTGTGTGTGTGTGTGTGTGTGTGTGTGTGTGTATTTTGCCCTGCCCCTTATCATAATACAGTAAAAAGAGGATATATGTTATAGTATTTCAATCTGGGGATTTATATTCGTTTTTTACCTCAAAACGGAGGTGGGGCTTAAGCAACAGAAATGTGTTTTCTCATAGTTCTGGAAGCTAGAAGTCTGAGATCAAGGTGTAGCCAGTGTTGGCTTCTTCTGAGGAAAATGATGGAAAGGTCTGTTCTAGGCCTTTCTCCTTGGCTTGTAAAAGGCCATCTAATCTCCCTGTCTCTTCACATGGTCTTCCCTCTGTTCCTGTCTGTGTCCAGATTTCCTCCTTATAAGGACACTGGTCATATTGCCTTAGGGCCCACCCTGATGACCTTATTTTTACTCACTCTGTAAAGCCCCTGTCTCCAAAGATGGTCACATTCCGAGGTCCTGGGGGTTAGGACTTCAACATGAATAGGGAAGGGGAGACACATTCAGCCAATACCACTTTCTGTTTAGTAGCTATTAAATCAGAGGAAATTCGCTTCAAGGGGCCTTCATTTCCTTTTCTTATTCTTACCTTGAAAGCGTATGCATCTGTCCAGCATGGGGCCTGGACACTATGAGCCTCAATAAAAATGTCCTTCCCTCCTGCCTCTGGATGCATCAAATCACATGGTTTTAGAGAACCACCTACTCCTTCCCAATACTCCGCATGAAAAGTGAGTGATAAAGGTGTGGATTGCAAATCTGCAGGGGGACCCAAAGAGGATGGGATAGATGGCAGAGGTGTCGTAAGGGAGATTTAATGGAACTCAGCTGTGACTTTGGAGAATGGGCTGAGTGACAACCTGTTACTGTGATCCAGATTTAGATCCCACAGACTGAGCGTTCATGTCAGTCCTGTACCTACCCCTTGTACAAAGGGTAATTAGAGACAGCTTGACTGAAAGTCTCATCACGATTATGTCTGATGGGAAAGAGAGTTCCTTAATGGCATCATGGTGCCCTTAACGAAAGAAGAGGAAGGGACATGGGACATAAAAGAGTATACCGGTGTGTATTTTAATTACTTGTGTGGTCACTTGGTCTCCCCTCTCAGAACACCAACCCCTTCAAGACAGAGCCTTGGTCTGCACTCTCACAAACGTGCATGTTGTTGCTTCCTTTGAGCCTCCAGACTTTCATGCTTGCTCAGTAAATGCTCTCCAAGGAGGAGACCTGCAGTTTCATAATTTAAAACTTGGTCTCATTGTGAAATAAGAATTCTGAGTAGTTCTAAATAATAGCCATAGACACCTATGGCCGCAACTGTGCTGCCTGACAAACCCTCCAAATTCAGTAGCTTAAAACAACATGCACTGATTTAGCCACCAAGCGTCCAGTCAACTGGTCAACATATCTGCCTTGGCTGAGCTCACTCATTCATCAGCATTCAAGGGGCGGGTCAACTGGGCACTGGTTGCTCTAGGACGGCCTTGGCGTAGATGACCCATCTCTGCTCCTTGTGTTTGGTTCCTACCCGGGAGGCTAGGCTGGGCTTGTTCCCATGGTGGGTGCAGAATGTTAGGAGAGGGAACTTAGGGTTACACAGTCTCAAGACATCTAGGCTCAGAACAGACACACTGCCACTTTCATTCTATTCCATTGGCCCAAGCAAGTCGCAAGGCAGGCCTGATGAAGGGGAGAGAAGGGCCCCAGGGTGGTGGGTCTGGGAGAGGGGATGTGGGAACAGGCTGATTGCAAAGCACATGCAAAAGGTGAGAGTCCACGGGGGCTGGAAGACGGGGACCTTTATAATCAATCTACCACATCCTTCAGAACTTTTTAACATATTTTATACTCAGTCAACTGAACAGAATGCTGATTGCCAAGGGCATCTTTCCTCCATTTCTGTCTTGCTCAATGCCTGAGCTGCTAGCAAGGGAGGAGACTGTGTTAATATTTTCACCTAAAATGAGTTTTTCTTTAGAACTTTGGAGCTTTCTCTGTCACTCATTTATCTAAAGCTGCCCTATCTTTATATCTATCGGTCAAGGAAGCCTTTTATTCCTTTGTCCCAGTTCTTTCTCAATCTGTTACCGCAGTTAGGAGGTTCCGTCAACTTGGTGGTCTGTCCAGAGATCCAAAGGGGAAAATGACTCTAATACTGTATAGTTACATTGTTAAAGGAACTACCATGGGATGTTCAAGAACATTCTCATTGACATAGCCTTATTTTTTCCAAGTTAGGTTCATATTGGATGCTCGAAAGCTATGTTAAGCTGTAGTCGCATACTGGTATTTATCTTATATTGCTCAACTCCAATGGATGCTATCTTGCACGTTTAAAGCTAAGTGAACCACCAGAGAAGCATGGAGCTTTCACACACTCTCTCTGCACACACACACAAACATGGAGAAAATCACAGTGAATGAGAATGAGCCCCGGAGTGGGCACGTGGACCTGTGTCCTCATTAGAGCCTTGCTCCTAACTGGCTGTGTGACTGTGGGTGAGTCACTAAACTGCTCAGGCTTAACTTCATTATATAGTGGGAGCTGGTGATTGCTTTGGCAGCACATACACGACAGTGGGGACCTGGGCTTTGGCAGCCTCATAAACCAAACCCATCCACTCGGCACTATGCTGTTACACCGTAACATTTGAACTTAACGGGCCTTGAATCCTATAGCTTCTATAGATCGTGTATATACAAATCAGGATTGCCTTTACTGCTGTGATCACTTTAAAATTATTTTCAGGGAAAGCCGGGATGGCTCAGCGGGTTGAGCGCTCGCTTTGAGGCCACGAGGACCGAGGATCGAATCCCGGCTCCGGCCCAGGCAGGACCCACATGCTGAGCTGGGGAGTTCCCACAGTTCGGTTCTCTAGCTGTCTCTGTCTCTGTCTCTCTCTCTATCTGTCAAGAGTAAAATAGAAATAAATATGCACTGAAGATAAAATGATTGCTCTCTATAAATATAAAAAAGATATAAAAAAAAATTATTTTCATTGCTTCTGTTGTCGCCAAGATGCTGAATTAATACAGAAATAAATTTTAAAAATTTAAAAAGGAGGAGTCTCCCATCTCCCTATTCCTATCTAGAGATGATTAGTTATATACATGTATAAGCAGTAGAACAAGAGTACAAATACATCAGAACCAACAATGGTTAGAAATGACCAGGCTGCTGGATACCTGTACTCTCTCCCTGGACACTGTTCACTCTCTGGCTTCCCCTCCTGGACTTCTAATGCAAATGCACATTTCTATACCTACACACACATACAAGTACAGACTCACAGAGTTCTTCTGTTCTCTTTTTCTAAAGAAGCTAAGACTACAGCTCTAAAACTCCAATGTTATTGTGGACAGCTTTAACACCACCATTCCTAGACCCAATCAAACCCTTAGATTCATTTTCTCATAGCTGAAGAGTCTGCCACAGTTTATCTAACCATCTCCTGAGGATAGCATTTAGGTCATCTTCGATTCATGCGTTTATAATTGTTGTGGACAATAAAACGACAGGCTTGGAACTTAAAAAGGATGAAGTGTTGTTTCTAACACCTGCATTTTAGAAAGTAAAAGAGGGCACCTGCCCTGACGAGGCAACCACCCTGCATTGCTGTTAATGCAGAACAACCTAAAACTCCCTTCAAGGAAAGCCTGGTGGTTAGCAGGTGGGTGAGATGTGGTCTTATGACACTCAGGACACTCAGGAGAGGGAATACCTTGTCGTCATAAATTAGCAAACTTCAAAGGACGCCTTGAAAAGGAAAACATGCATCTGAAAGAGATCCCACTGTTTGTTGACTAAGAACACATCAGGGGTCTATCATTTCTCTGATGGTTCTCGGTTTTTTTCTAACAAGTGATATGAGACAGCAACTTACGGTTGGTAGGGCCATTTCTCCTGCGTTCTCATGGTTCTCACGGGCTGGGACCCACTTGTTCAGTGACGGTCCCATGCACACAGCATGGGCTGGGTCAGGCGAGGCAAATGAAATAAATTTTTCGGGCGTACTCACCACCGTCGCCCCAGCGGTCTGTCCACCTTCTCCCATGCCTCCTGCTCATGGCCTTGGAGCTGTCCCCTGAGCCTGCCAGAAGCCCCTCGTTTGGGGCTCTTACCTGCACTGCCGAGAAGACCGTCTTGCTGAGCAAACCTGAGGGTGGGGCCTGGAAGGGAGGAGCCTCTCGTTAACCTGTTACCTCTCCGACCACCGTCTTAACAGGTCTTTCAGAGTCCTCTGTCTTCTCATCACAGCCTTCGCCATCGCGGTCACAAACTACCTTCACCCTTACAGAAAAGGTGCCACTGTTTGGAAACCAGGCCCAGGGGGTGTCACTATTGCTCTCATGCTTCTGCTCCAAATCGCACCCCTTTTGCCACCTCTTCCCTCACAACCGGCCTATCCTGGATTCTGTTCCCTCTCCCTGATTCCACTGAGAGAAAAACCGATTCGTTCCCATAAGGCGGTTCATAACTCTTTGCCTCCGACCCTCCAGGCACTTCCCAAATCTTCCTGATCAGAAGCCTCACAAATGGTGCTTGTTAAACATACATCACCCCAGGCCCTGGCCCCAGGGAAGCCCGCATCAACAGCATGTGGGTAGAACCCAGGCGTTGGTGATGTGGATGGGAGGAAGCCCCATGTGATCCTTGGGATCAAGGAAGTTGGGAAACACTCTTCTAACCTACTATGTTATTTCAGACACCTGTAATAGGGGACAGGCGATGACTCCTCAAGTTACACACAGACAGCACAGAAATCGATCATTGCGAATGGCACCTACTACGTGCACAGAATTTGAGCCCTCCATCGCCTATTACAGAAGGTGGGCTGTGGACAGCTAGGGGTCTTAATGAGCGACGAGAGACACTGACAAGATATGTTGATTAGATCTCAGAAAATCTGAGTTCTCAGTCTGGCCCTCATGGTCATCAAAGCTTGGGCGAATTGCCTTGCCTCAGTTTCCCCATCTGTAGTTTCCCAAGTGCTACAAATGATGACATTATTTAGGTTGCTACTCCTATTTGACCCAGAATTTCTACTTCTGGGAATTTATCATGCAAAAGCAGGAACATGCACAAGAATGCCCATCATATTATTATTTATAATGATGAAAAATGGAAGCCAACTTACTGTCTATCATTACAGAACAAACATTGATTTAACTGTACATTGAATACCACATAATGTTACGATGGCAACAGAAGTTGTATGTTTGATATGGAAAATGTCCATGTCATATCTACTACCAAGTGGTAGAAGCAGGTTACAAAACAGTTTAAACTTTAATTTCAGGTTGCTGTTGTTTTGTGTTCACGTGGTATTTGTAAAAAAAAAAGTCCATTAAGTCACACACCTAAATATTAGCGGTGGTGAGATTCCAGGTGAGTTTTGCCTTTTCTTTATATCCTTCTGTAATTGCCCACATTTTTATTTTTTTTTTCCTGTAAGCTTAACATTTATACTTGGGGATGATAATGCTTTGTCTATATTTTAAGGGTAATTTTTCATGCTTAGCGCCAGGCTGATGTCCACAATAGCCAGGAGACGAGCGGTTACTTCTAGGAGAGATTCGCTATGTAAAGATGATGATGTGAACATGAGATGTGCTTTCCTCAGGAAAGCCCAACGCCCTCTTTCACACTGCCTTGGAGATGCAAATATTTTGCCCAAAAGATCCTAATTTTTCCCAGTGTTGGGGAGAAAAAACACCAACCCATTCAGCTGAAGCCCATTTCAGGGCCCTCTGCTTTCCTGGCTGGCCCACAGAGCAGCTGGTGGAGCGCCCAAAGGCAAGTGCAGGAAGGGCAGAGCTCTGCTTCATGGAAGCTTCCACAAAGCCCCTCCCCCCACCTCCCACTCTCCCAGCTGGGAGTCCTGGAGGGGACTCAGGTGCCTGCAATGGGGGGAGGGCGGGGTTCTGCCCAGCTTCCTGCTCTAAAAGCACAGAGCAGCCCCCCACCCTCAGCTCAGGTGGTTTGGAGGTGCCTCTGGCCATGGCGTGTGAGCAGAGAGGGCACGGCGGGAGTCCCTCAAGCTGGCTCAGAGCAGACCGGAGGTGAGTAATTCTGGGGACAGAGGGAAGGGACCAGTGGCCGTGTCTGCTTAAGGCCATTTCTTCTGAACTCTCTCCCTCACCCCAGCACCTACAGGTCACTTCCTCTAGTCTTCGCCCTGGTGATTTCAGTGAGTTCACTAGATGTCGCTCAGTTGGGGATTTCTACCTTCTCAGGTATGTCTGCTGGGGGGAGGGAAATGCCCTTCGCATCTCTGGAGCTGGTGGCAGTTAGGATGCCTACAGGGCCAGGCGGCACAAACGTGGGTCAGTCGCCACTCACCCTCTTTTCTTACCTTGATCAATAAGTCCCTAGGTTTCTCCATGGCTTACCTGCAGCTTGCTATCCTAGCTAAATGCAAGGGCTCTCGCAAAAACGCCTGCCCTTCTCTGTCCTCACAGCCTCAAGCACCACAAACCACAACATGAAGCCCCTGCCCCGGGAACTGTCACCTTCAGACACAAACTCATGATCAAGGAAAACATCACCAGATCACACACAAATCGGAGCTAGCTCTTCACTCTGATGTGAGGGGTTTCTTGAGACTTTCACCTGAGCCAGAGTGATAGGCAGAATGTAGTCTTTAAAATAAGTGTCTTTGAGGTTACCCACCGTGGCTTTTTATTTTAAAACTTCATATGGAAGAATCTTTAGATGAAACTTTTGTTCTCCAGTTCTTCACAGACCTACCACCCCCACCTCCATCACCGTGGGGAGGTTCCCGCCTGGTTCCAGTACGTGTGGCGGTGACCCCTAACCCAGGCTTGTTGCTGGAGTGCTTTGGAATCTTACACTATAGCTATGTCTTTCCCACCAAGTACTGAGCTCCCTGAGGGTAGGGGACAGGCTTTGTTTCTTCTAAATGACATTCTTCCTTCGCTGATGCCTATTGGAGAGGAGAGGTCCCTCCATGCACCGCGCTGTGAGCCTCCTGCCTCTTGTGGTTCAGCAGCCCCCCAATGTTTCCCTTGCTCTTTAGGTACTGTCACTTGCCATGAAGACAGAATGATAGTGGAGTTTTCAAACGCTCTTGGCATCAAGAAATGGCATGCATCTGTGATGGGTAGGCACTGTGTGTTGTCTTGTCTTCGTCTTATTTAGCAGGAAGCCCTTTGCTCAAGGCCAGCCCTACTTTTTCTGGTGAGCAGAGGGTATCAACTCCAGAGCAACTGGCATCTGGTTCCCATGGATGCCATAAGGGTCCCTGACTGGTATGATGCTACCCAGTGTGACAGACCTTGTCTTCTTCTTGTCTCAGAATCCCCTGGGAAATACTCAGCTGCAAATCACAGCATCTTTCAAATTTTGGGTCATATCATCCAGGTGGGACAATAAAAAACCGAAGTAATTGGAGTACCTGAGAAATGGGTGGGCAGTCCTAGCTATTAGCTTTGACTGACTGTCACTGAAATGTACTACTTGGCCATCCCCTGTCTAAACTGCTCTGGCTTGTCTAGATCCCTTTGGATTTGAAATGCTGAATTGCACTTATGACCTGGACCCAGAAAAGCTCACCCTGAGGGCCCCATACGAGACCTGTACCAGGAGAGTCGTAAGTAGTTGCTTTGAGGAGTATATGTGGGAAGGAGTGACCTAGTGGTTACTAAGAGTAACTTAGAAATGAAAGATACAGGCTTTGAAGTAGAGCAGTGGTTCTCAACCAGCGGTCTGCCCTGAGGACATTTGGGGACATTGGTTATCACAACTGGAGGAGTAGGATGCTGCTACTGCCTATACTGCACTGGTCCTCACCACCCCCATCACACAGCTTGTTAGGCCTGAAATGGCCAATAGTGCTGAGGTTGAGAAACCCTGGAGCTGAGGCCTTGGGCTTGAGTCCTGGCTTGTCACTCTCTAGCTGTGACCTTGGGAAAGCGAGCTAACCTTTCTAAGCCTCTGCTTGTCTATTGAAAAGTGGGGGCCACAGTACCCTCTCCACACGGTGTCTGAAAATTAATGATATAACAGTGCAGAAGGACTTGACGCAGCCCCTCCATACAAATGCTCACACACAAGCTGTTTGGCTCCATGACCCCGTGGGAAATGGGAGGCTATTTTGGTGCTGGCAAAGAGAGAGTCTCGAGCTATGAAAACAGGTGTTGGAAAGCAAGCTGCAGCTGAGCGGTAGGGATTTCTTGATTGCCAAGCAACAATGCTGCCCAATCAAGGTCATTAGGAGTGGTAAAAGCAACCTCTCTGTGCAGCTTTAGTGTGCAGGGGCTCTGGGACGGCACTGAGTTCATGTAGCTGATGACTTAGTAGGTCTGGGGTGTATCCTAGGAATCTGCGAATTTAATGGGCCACCTCATCAGCTTCTCCAGACATTGAATGTTTTTTTTTCTCTTCTGAAACAGCCTTTTTCAATGTTCAGGAGTTTAGAGTTGTTTTCCTTAAGACCAGGGGTCTGCAAACTACAACCAGCGGACAGCCATGCCCAGCCCCGCCTGTGCGTGTACGTGTGCATGCACACATATGCATGAGTGATGGTCCTCAAGCTAAGAATGGCTTCTGTGGTTTTAAAGAGGTTTTTTTTAAAGTACCTTTTAGAAACTATAGTGGCCTACAAAGTCGAGAACATTTAGTGACATTTTACAGAAAAGTTTGTATGATCCCTGCTTTTGACTGAGTTTCCTAAGTCAGGGGAAAGAGCAAAGAGTGTTCAGCATCCAGCGTGATGGCTGATATGTAGGTGCTCAATAAATGGATTTTAATGACTTGGTTGAGGCCCCAGACCAGCCAGGGCCACGACACTTGGACACAGGGTAAATAAGAGACAATAAGAACAGAACTCCAGTCCCTGAGGTTCAGGGTACGGTTCTTTGCCAATGGATGGGTCCTTCCTGGGATATCTAAAAGGCTTAGAGTCTGCTGGTCTAGGAACGAGGAACCTTTCAGAGGCCATGTGCTGGTAGCCTGGAAGGGCTTGCCACTCAGCAGGGTCAGATGGCACTCCAGGGTCGTCTTTCCCACGGAGGCCGCAGCGCTGCCTGTTCTTACGATGCCGTCTGCTCACAGCTGGGACAGCACCAGTTGACCATCCGGTTCACAAATGGCAGTGCTGCTGGGAGACCGGAGGCTTTCACATATCAGATCAGCTGCCCAGCCGTGCAAGTGGGAGGAGCCAACGACAACCCAGGATCCACCCTCTGCAGGAAGGACTTCATGTCTGTGAGTAAAGCAGGCTGGCCACTTCACCCACGACCACTGCAGGGGACAGGCAGTGGTCTAGACGGAAGTGGGCTTTGGATCAGGATTGCAATCCTGTCTTCACTCCTTACTGGCCCTGTGGCTTTGGGTTGATTTCTTAGGCCCACTGAGCCTTTGTTTCCAAGTCTGAAGCAAGGGGAAAACAACACTTCCCTTCTAGGGTGGCTCTGAGAATTGACTGGGAGGGTGTGTACAGTGCTCAGGACATCATGCCTGGAGCGGAAAGGATTTAACTTGCAGCTGGGATCACATGAATAATCATTTCACAAACCAAATAGCTATCTCGTGCCAGGACCTATGCCAGGTGCAAGGACATAGCCAGTGAGCAAAAGTGCCCCACCCCACACGTATGGATCGCATAGTCTAGCATAGCTGCCACTGACAATGGACAGACACAAGAAATGCTCATACTTCATCACAGCAATGATGGAACAGCATGGCTTGACATACGCTTGATTCCTATGGACCTAGTAAAAGCTGTGCATTTAAGAACCCAGTGTCTGAACTTACAGCTGGCAGGGACCTTAGAATTGCCTAAGGTCACAGCTAGGGTTCACAGCTGTGTCCTACCATATTCCACACGCAGGCGTCTCGGGGTAAGAACTACAGGGCAGCTGCTCCGGGTGTTTTCCACACACTCAGGTAGTGTGCCTCACACTCTCCTCTGAATCAAAGCCTCATGTCACGATTATTATGTTTTTT
Source organism: Craseonycteris thonglongyai (assembly GCA_004027555.1). Taxonomy (NCBI): domain Eukaryota; kingdom Metazoa; phylum Chordata; class Mammalia; order Chiroptera; family Craseonycteridae; genus Craseonycteris; species Craseonycteris thonglongyai. Next base: position 33,506 of record PVKE010007051.1, on the reverse strand, counting down.
CCTTGCAGTTTACCTTTCAGGCTTTTCCTGGCATGGCTGATGAAAATACGGTATGAAAGTAACTTTTTAAAAATTACAGATCTAAGTAACCTTTCTGTGTGTTAAAGATGACATAACTTCAGCCCTGATGAAAATATTAAATAAAAGGCGATAGCCCTGGGGGTTAAGAGGAGCACCCGCCAGCCCTCTAAGTAAAGCCTTTGACTTCAGGGTTCCCAACATGCGATGGGATGGACCATCGAGGTGGGTGAGGGAGCGAGAACACAAGCTCTGACCCTTCAGGAGGCCATGACAGAAGGGTATAATCTCCTGATTGACGACTATAAGATGACCATGGAAGTGTCATTCAATGCCACTGGACTGACACGCTACACGGTAGGTGTGAACCTTCCTCTACCACCACCTAGGTACAGATCAGTATTTTAAAAGTCCTCAACCATGTCATTGAATTAAGAATAGAACTCATTCAACAGAAGGTATCTTAACGCCTACTGTGTGCCAAGCACGCACTGAGTACTAAACATGTCAGCGGTGAACAAAACAGCGGGTCCTTACCTCTCCCTGCCCTCCCTCTTCCCCATAAATGTAAACCTACTCGACAGGGTAGAGCTGGGCCACTACTAAAGTCTTCTTTGAATCTGTTGCCTTTGTGGTATCATAGTCCTGTATCGTGTCTTACAGTAGGCACTGGTGCTTTGGGAGCCAACAACGAAGACGCTATGTTGAATGAGTTAACGTGCAGAAGTACTTAGAATAGGTTGGCACTTACGTGCTCCGATGTCAGCAATTTTCACAAGAACAGTCCTGTTACGTGACTGCTGAGTTGTGTAGACATTCTCTCTGAATGGTGCCATAAAATAGTCATAACATAAGAGCAGCTTTTGCTCAGATTTGCCTAGAAGTGATCAGCTACAGGTCACACTGATAGATGCCCCTAGCTTACCAGATGTTACGACGTAGATTTTAATACTAGAGCACTTGGCAGAATGTTCACGGGACAAAATGCCTAACTTCTTGGCACAAAGCAGTGCCCAATGCTTGAGTGAATGCTTGCCTTGACTATTCTAGCATTGTTTAGAAATTCAAATAAACCAACATCTTTGAAAATACTCCTCCCCAGCAAGGTAAGAGTCATCTCTATACGGTGCCCCTGAAGCTTATCCATGTCATTCTTGGACAAAAGACCATCTTTTCAACACAAGTGACCTGCCTGACAGGTAAGACTCTGGCAAGGAGCAACTCCAGTTGTGGAGACATTGTTCTGGGGGCTTAACAAAGACGGTCATGGGCATCCCGTTGCTCATTCCTTCTAGGCCCTGTGACCTGCAATGCCACACACATGACCCTCACCATACCAGAGTTTCCCGGGAAGTTAAAATCTGTGAGCTTTGAAAATAGAAACGTTGCTGCGAGCCAGTTACACAACCATGGGATTGATACAGAAGTGAGAACTGGCTTGAAATTGCACTTCAGCAAAACTGTCCTCAAGACAAAGGTCCGTTCCATCACCAGCCACTGAACTTTACTGAAGCCTGATTTGAAGGCAGTCTTTAGGCAATTCTGATAAAGCTGATGACTTGTCCGTAAATCACAATTGACAGTGTAACAGATTCAAATGTGGGAAGGCCTCTTTTGATCCCTTGAGTAAGTGACTGCTCCAGGAAATGAGGTTAACTTGCCAACAACCAGGCCTCTTTAACCTCCGCAATGGAAGCTTTCCCAAGTTTGTCTCAACTTTTTGAATAGGGAAAACTGCTTCCAACTTTCTAGTGGTGAGCCTCTTCTGCCCTATTAAAAACAGGATCCAAACAAAAGGGTCTCTAATTGTCCTCACTGAGGCCAGCCTTGATGATGCCATAGTCAGGGGCAACCAGAAAGTAAGCTTCTGTCGGGGCCTGTGTGTTCTGTGTTCTGTGATAACATCACGTTTATAGAGTCCTTTTGACTCAGACCTGGCTTGGCCGGTACTCAACTCTTTTGGAATTTGATCTGTTAACTCAAGCGTTAGTGTCGAGTACAAAGAGCCTTGCAGCGTGGGTAGTTTAGGGCATGAGTTTAAAGTAATAAACTTCCTGCCTGGGAAAGCATTCTGATATGCAGGAGAGAGAGGGTGTCTGGCTTTCTTCTGGAATGTGCCCTGCAGGTGTTCAATGCCCCCCCCTTCCTGCTGCCCTGGGCTATGGCGGGCAGAGGGCAGGTCGCTGACGGGCACTCTTCTCATTTCAGTTCTCCGAGAAATGCCTGGCCCATCAGTTCTACTTATCTCCACTCAAGCTGACTTTTTACTTTCAATGGGAGATCGTATCCATGGTGGTTCATCCTGAGTGTCCCTGCGAGTCGCCAGTTTCTATAGGTAAAGACCTTTTTAAAAAAAAAAAAATTCTACATTCTCTCTCCCTTGGCCCTTCTTGTGCATGTGGGAAAGTATATTCAAGTCCACACTCTGTATGTGTTCCTTCCACTTGGAGGAAATGAAAGACCTATCAGATCAGAAATGTCACTCTAGCTGCTATGATAGGGCTCTAAGGAAGGTAGCTCTTCCAAAATAACATGTACAGGGAAGCCTCGCCAGAACCGTCTCATGTTTAAGTGACCTGGATACGTTTCGTGCTAGGAGCCAGAGCCTACTGTCTAAGTAAAATCGCTTCAAAGCTGTAATGCGAGGGACTACCGACGTTTCAAAGATTTCCCCCAAACTCCTGCAAATTCCTAGAAAAGAATACGAAGTGGATGTTAGTGTCGCCTCACCCCCACCCCCACGCCCCCTTGCCTCTGTCACTTGCTGATCTGTGTAAGGTCAAGGCAAATAGGAAAAGTTAGTCCCTGCCTCAATGGATCCTCACATCACCCAGGATTTGTGAGTCTTGGAAGAAGGGACATAAGGACACAAGGCATTCCACTTGAAGCCACTGGATAATCTGACTCTTTAAGTCGCTTCAGCCCCGCACCAGGGTGTTTCATCACGGGGTTCTTCTCGCATGTGGTGCATCTTTCCATGTCTCCACCCACTCTTCCTTCTAATGAAAAGCCCTTCTGCTCATACAGGGCACCTTCACTGTTGTCCAGGCACCTGTCACCTCCCCTTGTCACTCAATCTACTTATCGAGGCATTTTCTCCCAAAGACTTAAGACACACTCGGGTGCCTCCTGGGGGAAAACCCAAATGTTCCCCTCATTGCACTTCGAGGTGGGCAGGTGACAATATTCATGTGGCGGACAAATTCCTTTAAACCCTCACCACCACCTGATTTCAGGTGAGCTGTGTTCTCAGGATGGGTTTATGGACTTCGAAGTCTACAGCCACCTGACAAGACCAGCTCTCAACCTGGACACCCTCAGGGTTGGGGACAACTCCTGCCAGCCTACCTTCAGAGCCCCATCCCAGGGCCTGGTACGGTTTCACATGCCCCTGAATGGATGCGGCACAAGATATAAGGTGAGTAGTGGCAGAGAGCCAGAGGTTACGACTTCTCTTTGAGATAACTGGTAAATGCCTCCCTCTAACCTTTCCTCTACCTTTAAGTTTGTGGATGACAAAGTCGTCTATGAAAACGAAATACGTGCTCTCTGGGCAGATCTTCCTCCAAGCACAATTTCCAGAGACAGTGAATTCAGGTGTGATTCAACTGCTACTTGACTTTTTCAGCTCTGGGTTAAATTCAAGCAGGGTGATAACCTAACGTTCTTCCGTACCCCTGCCCTCAATGACTTACAGAATGACAGTGAAGTGCTATTACAGAAGGGACAACATGCTGACCAACACCAGTGTCGCAAGTGTGCCCCCTCCAGTGGCCTCAGCGAAGCCAGGTCCACTGGCCTTAGTGCTGCAAACCTACCCTGGTGAGACATCCCACCCTTAGGAATCTGCTTAAGTTCTTCGGAAGCCTGCCCTCCAATGAACTGGCTGAAGCTGCCGGGCTAACGGAGCAGCAGCGATGCTTAAGCTCCTGTTGCCCTCACCAGCCTCTTGGGTACTGAAGAGGTTTCCATTCCATTTCAGACAACTCCTACCTGCAACCTTTTGGGGACGGAGAGTACCCAGTGGCGAGGTACCTCCGCCAACCAATTTACCTGGAAGTAAGAGTCCTCAACAGGACCGACCCCAACGTCAAGCTGGTCTTAGACGACTGTTGGGCGACGCCCACCATGGACCCGGCCTCTGTCCCGCAGTGGAACATTGTTGTGGATGGGTAGGTGTTCACACACCAGGTAGCCCAGCTAGTCTCGCCAACTGCCAGTGGGGCGAGAATACAGCCCTCTAGGGCTTCAGGGGAGCGCTACCTCTCAAAGGCCCCGAGTTTCGTTCTGGTTTCTTAGTAACCAGGAGACTAATAAGGTGACTCATGTTTTCCTATTACCCTTGAATCTAGAAAGAATGGGATCTTGCCCAAGGAACTCTGGCTCTGACACTCCTTATCGGGATTCCTATCCATTTACTGAGCACCTCCCGTGTGCCAGGTGCCGTGTACCCTGCCTGCATTGGTTTGAACCTCATCCCTCTGTGAGCCACTAGGCACCTCACTTGATGAGGAAGAACCCCAAGCTGGCTGCTTAAATAAGTGGCCCAATGTAGTGCTGAGTAAATGGTGGGATCTGAATGGCCATTTGACTCAAGACCTGAACCCCATGCTCTGATGTCGTGACCACACGTCCTTGTGCCTTGTTTGCACTGCACCCCTGACCCTGGCTCTGCCTGCAGGGTCTATACCCAGACAGCACTGCACCTTCTCTTTTTCAAAGCTGTTGTCATTGGTTGCTAAACTCTTAACCTCCAGGTCCAGTCCTGCCCCAGTGCATTCAGGTGGCTCATTCCTCTATGCCATGAAAGACTTGCTCCAGTGTCCCCTTTTCCTCACAGCTACCCCTACCCTTCTGCCCCCTCACCCTGGTCTAACTCTTCTTCCCTTAATACTCAGCACCTAACATACTACTTCCTTTGTAGCTATCACCCTCTGCAAGCATCGAAGACACAAAATGATGGGTGTTCTGGCTGCCTTTTGTGTCACTGACATTTACTAACTTCCCGGGACATAAGAGCTACTCAGGATAGTAAGAATTAAGCCAGTGTCATCTGAAGACACACACATAAACCTTGTAGCTCTTGATGCGCTTGGCTGATAAACACACAGTACAGTAGACTCTCTGTTCACCAGCACTCATGCTGGATAAAAGTATTATTTCTTTGGCTTTTTTGCCAGTTGCTTGAGTTCTGGTCAACAGAGAGTCTACTGTACTCAAACTATATGAATACACTTGCAATTGTAGCCCCAAATCAGCACGTACAACTTACAATTTCATGGCTGTTGTTGGGCAGGCCAAGTCAGAAATACATGAAGCGAAGCATTCAGGTAAAAGGTCCAGCTGCAGTCCTGAAAGGGTGGCATGAGATTGGATCTGGGCAAATACCGAGGTAGACCCTGGGTGAATGTGGCTGACGTCCTCCCTGGTACCTGCCTCCTAGCTGTGCGTACAACCTGGACACCCACAGAACCACTTTCCATCCTGCCGGCTCCTCGGTGACCTACCCTAATCACTACCAGAGGTTTGAGGTGAAGACCTTTGCCTTCATAGCGGAAGGCCAGGTGCTCTCCAACCTGGTAAGCGATTAAGTCACCTGGGACAGGGGTGGGTGGGGGGCAGGCACGTGAGGGTGGGGCTTCCACCAACTCTTCCCCACTCTCTAGGTCCACTTCCACTGCAGCGCCTTGATCTGCAACCAGCTCGTCCCCAACTCCTCTCTGTGCTCTGTGACTTGCCCTGCGTCCTCCAGAAGCAAGCGAGGTAAAAATGTCAAGTCCTCGTGACTGGAATTTACTCCACACAAGCCTCATCCTTTCCGAAACTAAGTTAGGAAGAGAGCCCCGTTCTTCCCCTCATCCCAAGAACCCTTAGCGCAGGCTGCCCTACCCGTCTGAGTCTGATAGGCAGGCTCTCAAGTCGTCTCGTGCACAGGTTTCTGTTTGTACGTGGCTGTAGTCTGATTTTTGCAGACCCGACTCAAAAAAGTTACTCTTCCTGAGCCTACATACACTCATCACTTCAAATTCTCTGGAAGCTCTTTGAGAAGTCATCCCATCTTTACAGTAAGGTGTATGCCCTGTCCTGCAAAGGCAGGGGCAACGACACAAAGGAGGTGGGGTGTCCTGTGGATTGGCTCTACGGAGTCCATGCACACACCTCTATCCCAGAGGTCAAACTCTATTATCTGTGTCCAGCCACAGGGGCCACTGAGGAACAGAGAACAACAGTAAGTCTCCCGGGACCCATCCTCCTGCTGTCAGATGGCTCTTCAGTCAGAGGTATGGATTTAAATCCTGGACTCAAGTTCATGGCTTTATGTCAAATTTAAGTATGCACAAATAGCACATGCTCCTTGTAAACCTGAACAAGAGAAGACAGTCTCTCTTCCCAGGGAGAGCTTCTGTTAAGTTTGTGTACCCTCCCCAAGTCCCCTTTGAACAAAAGTGGGACCATATACGAGGGCTGTCAGGCGAGTATCCAGCCCTGTCATATGAAAAATGGAGGCATTTATGGCTGGATTATTTCCCCCCGGACAGCCCTTGTATATATTTTACCTACTGTCCTATAACTCACTTTCTTTAAAACTCATTGTAGCTATCTTATAGCTTCATAGCTAAATAGGGTTTCATCTAGGTGACTTCTAGTTTTGTCACTAATGACACATTGAAATCTCTTAAATTTTTGAAATCTCTTAAATTTTTGCTCTCATAATGCAACATAGATGAGGAACTATAGAATTATACACCTGGAACTTAATGTAATATTTACTAACCAATGTCACCCCAATAAACTTAACAATAACAAATTTTTGCTATACAAGAACATTAAGGTATGTTTCTAGAAAGACGAATAGGTCAGTAAGCAAGTGCCATGTTACTGCCAAACTTAACCTGTTCCTGTTAAGATCATCTGCGATGAGGATATGGGATATTAATTTTAGGCCTAGAATTTTAAATTCTGTCTAAAATCCCTAATTTAACTTGTGAGAGACCACACATTCAGGACAGCGAACCCTATCTACTAGTGGCAGGAGGTGGTGGTAAACAGCAGGCTGGGATGATGAGGTCCTTCCCAGGTGTCAGCCAATTGATTTGAGGTCAGTAAAAGAGCAAGTGGAAAAGAAGGTTGGCTCAAGGGGTAAGACTATATATCCGGTTGCAAGCTTTGAGGCTTAATTCCACTCCTTCTCTGGGAAGACTTCATTTGTAGAGCTTCAGCTTAATTCACGCCTGTGACTTAAATATGGTCTTAGGATTTGAGTCTCTGCTTTCTTTCCAGATGTAGTAGATGCTTCAGGGCACAGGAATGATGGATATGCTGCTATTAAAACCGTGGCTGCTGTGGTCGCCTTAGCAGGTGTCGTGGCAACTCTAGGTCTCATCCGGTACCTGAGCAAGAGGAGAACCATGATGTTGAATCGCTAACTGCGTTTTCAAATAAAGCGGTTGAAGTGAGCTTCTTGCGTCTCTCTTCTCATTGAGGTTAGACAAGGGTCAAGGGCTGTTTCTTGCAGCCACAGGACCTTTTCACGGGCCCCTGGTGTGTGTGGATGTGAATAAGGAAATACGACTGCTTTGTTTCTTGTCACTTGGTTTTTTTCTGCCCTCCACCCATGGAATTCAATCAATGTGGGGCTTAGTTACAGCCCACATCTGGGGGTGCATTTAGGTGACTGGTTTCATTCACATATACAAGATGAGCACACAGGTGGGGGGAGCAGGAAGCCACCTCTAATCGTTGACATAATTTCCCTTCTCTGTAAGGGAAGGGAAACGAGGTATTCCCAAAGCAGTAATCGAGTATTCTATGTAGGAAACGCAGATACTTTTTCAAATAAGTAGACAACTCTCCCTGAGAACTTGAAGGGATTTAGGCAGATTCTCTCCTACACTCCCAATCCAACTAAAGACCTGAAGCCCCCTTTTGGGGAGGGAAAGAAATGCAAGGCTCTTGTTTCCTTGGGTGCAAGGACAACATTCTTAGTCTCATTACGACTCCAGCTGAGGATGCGGGGATAGCTCAGCAGGTTGAGCACTTGCCTCGCCATCGCAAGGTCTGGGGATCGAATCCCAGCCCTGGCCCATGCAAATCCACATGCTGAACTGTGGTGCAACTGGTAACTACTGAGATGGCAGCAAAGGTTCTCGCCTTCCATGCAGGAGGCCCCCAGCTTGGTTCCCGCACCCTACACAGCCCCACATCCACCTGTGTGGAATGAAACTACGTCACAACTAATGATGTACAACTATGGAGACTGCTCTGGGCTCTTCTCTCTCTCTTCTCTCAAGCGATAAAATCTTTTAAAAAGACTCTAGCTGAACTACACTGGTGACTACCTCCTCCTGGGACTGTACTGAGGTCGCCCATCTTCCTGTGGGCAGGCTTTGGTCTGTGTGGATGTAAATAAGGAAACCTAGGTCTTCATTGCTTCCTGTCACTTTGCCTTTTCTGCCTCATCTTAGGCTTGGCTCCAACTATGTATCATCCATATGACCAGTGTGTGCTTCAGGCTGTAGCCTTAACAGCCCTGACATTCAAGATCACCAAATTCAGAAATTCACTCGTATCCTTCCACTGGAAAGGCCCTGGATCTAAACTAGAACCTTTGCTCAGAAAAAAAGGTTTTTAAATCTCTGTACATGACAGGCAGAAGAAAATAGAAACATGGATTTTTTTTGTGTGTGAACTCTTGTCAACCCTCAACTGTGCACTCCCATGCTCTTGGGTTTTTCAAAATGTAAACCTTCTTGAGGAAAGACTATTACATATACTTGGTCATCGTGTGACACTGTTAGGTCTTTAATGTTGGATTCTTTGGCCTTATCTTTCATTTTAAATCCTTTTGTTAGATGTATGTGGCAAAAGTCAACCCTGCTGGTGGGGAAGGAAACAAGGTACTTACTGCGTGAAAGGTCTGGTCTTTCCAGGGTAAGAGTCAAAGTTCAAGTCATCTAACTCACCAAGGCCATTCTTTGGGCGTGGTTGTATAAGGAAGTAAGGCTACCACAGAAATGGCTTTGCATTCCAACATTTCCATGTAACCATCATGTCAGTGCCATACACCAGCACCAGAAACACTGTATGGGTGGGACTTCTAAAAATGGGATTAAAAAGAACTGGCCCTTAAATGGCTTTTGTTTAATTGTTAAATTTGTTGGGGTGACATCAGTTGGCAAAAATTACATAGGTTTCATTTGTATAAGTCTACATGACATCATCTGTGTATCACATCATGTGTTCACCACCCAGAGTCAGTTCTCTCTTTAAATGGCTTTCTGATCCCGTGTGGTAAGCTGAATAACGACCACCCCTAACACATGCACATCCTGATGCCCATAAACTGAACACTGTCACCTTTCCATGGCCCCGGATGGACTTTGCAGATGTGGCTGAGTCTTGACATGGGGAGATTATCCAAACGGGTTCATTCACAAGAATCCTTATAAAACATGTGGGAGGTTCAGGGTCAGAAGATGTGGTCCATGCTCCAAGGAGTGCAGGCAGCTTCTAATAGCTGGGAAAAGCAAGAAAGTGGGTTCTCGCCTCGAGCCCCCAGATGGAGCCAGTGCTGCTGCCCCATTTGGGCCTTCTAACTTCCAGAACTGTGAAATAATCCGCTTTAAGCCTCTCAGTGCGTGTTATTCCAGCAGCAACAGAAAGCTAATGCACCCTTCACGGACCACTGCCCACCACTTGAGAACGCTTGCTGGAATCTAGAGCCTGAGGTCTCATCCACAGCTTGGTCTGTAGTCAAGGTCAAGGTGACCCAGAGCTCAAGGCTGCCCCCACAGCAGGACTCGGTTCTGATGTCTGCCGCAAACATGGAAGCAGGACTTTGAGAGAGGAAAGCTAAACTGACTGGCGCAGCTGCTGGGACAAACTCTAGTTGCCATGGTCGCCTGGAACGAGTAGAAGGAGCAGCTGGTTCAAGTCATGTGCTCAACTTGTGAAGGTGCGTGGGGGAGGCAGCCTAATCAGCGGAGAGGAACCGCGTGGGAAAAGCGTAAGCTCCTATCCCCAGGCTGCTCGCTCATCCAGACTGGAGGGTGTGATGTCCCTGAGTGATGGGCTGTCATGGCGACCGGGTGCCAGGAAGTCGATGGAGGGCATTTAGGATCCTAACACTCTATTGGGCAGTTCGATAGTGGAGGTTGCAGGGGCTGGGAATGGACTGTGCACCTTGGGAAGCCCCTTCTAGCATTTCCCTTTTCTTCCTGTCCCATTCCCCTGCTGCAGACAGTTTAATGGACCGTGTGCAAGTGTGTCCAACCCGTGGCCCATGGACCACGTGTCGTTCAGGACGGCTTTGCCTGTGGCCCGACACAAATTGGTAAATTTTCTTAAAACATGAGATTTTTTTGGTGATTTTTTTTCTTTGTAGCTCGTTCGCTGTTGTTAGTGTTAGTGTATTTTACATGTGGCCCAAGACAATCCTCCTTCCAATGTGGCCCAGGGAAGCCACAAGGGTGGACAGCCTGGTGTGGAGGCTCTAGGATAAGAGCTGGGTTTGGGTGCTGGGTCTATGTCTTCCTCACTGTGTGACTTGGGGCACCCAGAACATCCTCTGGGCCTATTTCCACATCTGTATAATGGGCTGAAGGCTGCTGTGGAAGCCTGTGAGTGTTCAATGAGATAATCAGTGTGTTGGTGTGTAGATGAAAAAGGAGCCACAGATTAAGTCTGATATGCTCAGGGGGGGCCCGCATGGCAGGCCCTACAAACTCAAGAGCCTGAAGGTAACCACATAGGATGGTCTGAACATAAAAATTCCTAATTAGGAGTGAGTCATGATGGGTAGTCCTGTTCTAGGCCTGTAGCTTCCTTGACAAAGGTCAGTCTCTATCTTAACTGAGCCTGTCTATTGTCTGTTTGTATCTAAGATAATATACCCTTGGCAGGTCCAAGTTATCTCTCTTTCTGGACCCTCTAGGGTACATTCCAGTGCACCAGAACATGAGACCACAGAACCCCTCATTGTTATCTTGTTCCCCGAATACCATCTCTCTGTGCTAGAAATGTGCATTAACTAACCTGTACCTGCAATGTAAAAGAACTACATGTGTCTCTCTGTTTTACTTTTTATCTAATCCCAGAGATTTCTCTGCTTTGCTTTCTCCCACCCCCTTTATCTACCACCAATGGATTTCATGTGACCCTCCTTACATTTCCTTGGATTCTAATGGATAAAATAAGCTGAAAAACTGCCATTTTCTGGAGCATTTTCTCAACCTGTTGAGATCTTGCTTCCTTGCAATTGTCATCTGTGTAGCTCAAATAAAGTCATTCAAGTTCTCTACAGGTTTGGACGTTTCTTTCGTTGACAGGTGTATGAGCTGCCCAGTCAGCATTGTTCTAGGCATGTAAAAAAAACTTCTGAGATAATACGATAAACAGTAACTGTAGGTTGGATAAAGCTATGTGCTAGATGAGATGTCCGTAATCAGAAACATATTTTGTAAAAATATACACGTCTGGACCCCACCTATTAAACCAGAATCTTTAAGGAGTGGGGTCTAAGCATTTTTAAGCTCTGTCGGAAGCTCATTAATGGCCCCCCAAATGTGCATGTCCTTGTGAATGTTACCTTCTATGGCAAAGGGACTTTGCAGACATAAGGGTCTTGGATGGGGAAGTTATTCGGATTATCTAGGTGGGCCCTAAATGTAATCACAAGTATCCCTATGAAAGGGAGACAGAGGAGGGGTCCTTCCCCTTCTTTTCTTGTGATACTGTGATTTAGAAGAAGACATATACACTTGTTTTTAGTCCTGATTTCTGGCACAGAGCTCCTAAAACCCTTGGAATTTCTTCTGTGTTGAGAACTAGCGAGGGCTTTTGTTATGGTAATGAGGAATCTTTCGGAAAGCACCTAGGTAACCAAAGGATGAGGGCCAGTTGCCAGGGGAACCAACCAAAAATGGAGGGCTGCAACTTTTGGTCCCACCCCCATGAGAGGAGAGGGAGGTTGACTCAATCACCAATGACCAATGATTTCATCAATCGCATGTGTGCAGTGAATCCTCCATAAAAACTCAGAAGGGGGTTCAGAGAGCTTCTGGGCAGGTGAATATGTGGAGATGTGGGGAGAGTGATACAGATGTGGTTGTTGACATTGTGCTTCCTTGAGCTGTGGCAACCGTCTTTTTGCCATGAGGCAACAAACCTAAGGACACTAAAAATGGAGCAAAAACAGAAAGCCTAGAAACCTTGATGAGTTGTTTCCTGAATCAACTCTTGAACCACTTGCCTCTGAACTTCATGTTCAGTGAGCTGTTTCAGATTCTTATTAAGGGAGGCCTTTTATTTCTTGTAGGTAAAAGCCTCCAAATTGATGTAGGCTGAAGGAAACTTTATTTTTATAAGAAAGTCTAGGACGATGATTTGCATTGATAAGAACGCACCACATTATAGGCAAGCTTCCCTTTGGATTAACAGCCAACGTTGTCTGAACCCCAAACTAAGACTAGCTTTTGTTAAATTTATATTGCTTTGGCTTCCTCGAGACTGAATACAACCAGATTCTGGCTTTGCTTCTCTTTGAATTCCCACTGGTATGTCTGGGAGGAAAGCGATTTGACCAAAAAATGTAGCTCAAAGAAGTGTGACTCAAAAGAGGTGACAGTCTCTTACTTCTCACTCAACCTCCTCCTCAACTCTGTTCCAGGTTAGAGGGGCAGGGAAGACGGCAGGAAGCCAGCACGGAGGCCTGGGGTCCAGCCCTGGCACTGAAAGAGGTCCCCTGGCCCAGAGTAAGCAGTGTCCCCTCTCTGGGCCTCAGGTGTGCCACCTACAGGCCAGGATTGGCCAAGGCATCTATTACCTTGTCACTCAAAGTGTGGTCAGTGCAAGGTTTCACCGAAGAGTTGGTGAGCACTGCGGAAACTCAGGTCGTGCTGCAGACCTTCGGATTCAGAGTCTGCTTTTACCAAACCCGTGTCTGTCAGCGCAAATCTCAACGCACGTTCAGCTCAGTGCCGGGGTCGCAGCTGAGCCAGCTTCACATCGCCTGGACGTGCGCACCCTCTGCTGGCGCAGACACGAAGCACTGCCCTTAGGAAACACTTTCCATTTCCTTTCCCTGTTTTTTGTTTTTGCTTCAGGTTTTCAAAGGAAGCTGGAAGCTCCCGCACCTACGCAGGGGCGCAGGGGCACAGGGGCTACGAGAATGTGCATGGGGCCCTGAGTTTTGGAAAGCTAAACTACGTCTCCAGCCTGGCTCCCAATTTCCCCATAGTCCACTCTGTGATATCTCATTCTTGTCACTTCCACTTTAACAACAACAAAAGCCACTAGGCAGCCCTGACACCTTCAGAAAAGGACTTACCTGTTAGCTCAGTTTCCTTCAGCCAGTTCAAAGCAGGGCGTGAAGATGAGAAGAGGAGGGCTTCTCAGGGCGGTTCTGAAAGGTCAAAAGTAGTAACCGGTGTGAAAGCTCCTTGAAAACCTGGAACATTTCACGTATGTACATTCCCAGATTCCACTCGGGTAACTAACTGGCTGCTCTGGTGAACACCTGGCCATTCCCAACCCACTCGCACCCCAGACTAGCTCTGCTGTCGGTCTCCTGGCCTGATGCTCGGGATTCTCCGGATTTGCCTAGATTAGGGTGTCTCAACCTTGGAACTATTGACAGTTGGGCCTGGATAGTTCCTTGCCGTAGGGGCCCATACAGTGCTTTGTGGAATGTTGAGCAGCAACATCCCTGGCCTCAGACCCACAAGATGACAGTAGCAACCCCCCACCCCCACCCAAACACACATAGTTATGACCGTCAAAAATATCTCTAGACACTGCCCAATGTCTCCTTGTAGGGGGAGAGGGGAGGTGCAAAGCCACCCCAGTTGAGAAGTGCTGGAGGTTCAGTCTCCTCATCTTTCTAGTCAGTGGTACATATACTCAGGGGCTTCTACGTATAGCGTTCTGGGCTATCTGAAGGGAAAGATACAGACATTGGTTTCATCCCCCAGAACACTGGGGGAGAGGGGATAGCTGTGGGGAGTGGGAGGGGGATGGATAAATATAAGAGAATAACAAGATAGTCAAGAAAGGGTTTAACCGTTCTAATGATTTGCAGCATTTTTATAATTTAGAGATCCTTTGCTCCCATGTCCTGATGATCCAGGGTAGGATGGTGTTCTCATTACAGAATGAGGAAATCAAAGCACAGAGAGGCTGTCGCTTGCTCACCAGGTCTGGTCCGCAAGGACTTTCGGTGGAAAACGGTGTATATACAAGTGAGCTGCTGGGTCGTGGAAGGTGGGAGTGTTTGGCAATGGGGGTGTGGAGGGCCATGTTCCAGCATCACCGATGTTCAGCTTTTCCACCCCACGTGATGGATAATATTGACTATAATGACACAGTCAAGAGGCATTCCAGATTTGCATGAAATCCCCCCCTCCTAGAAAACACTTCAGTAATTTATAATTGTCACAACTCACCAACCACTCAGGGGGTGCATGTGTGTGTGTGTGTGTGTGTGTGTGTGCTTGCACATCTTTAATTACTCTGAGTATGCGTGTGTCTGCACACACGTTTTGGGGGGTGCTGTGGCATAGGTGAGAGAATGCAGGGGACTCTCCAATTCCAGCCCCTTTCTCGAGCTCCACCTTTTCTCTCCTGCTTCAGGAAGTACAACAGAATGTAAGCAAAAGTAGTCAGTCATCCTCAGCCTTCCTGTGACAAGTCACACCTGATCTTTCCACATTAGGATGTTGCAGCTGCTGGGCTGAATCTCCTCCTGTTCCACGTGGAGCAGACAATAGAAGCCACATGGGGGAGGTGGGGTAGTTGTGTTTCTATGGGCACAACTCTAGGGGGCGCCATTCCAGTCTACGGAAGTGGCCACCCTGGGGTTGTTGGGCACTGCAACAGACCACATATATGAGGAGATGGATCCAGGCCCCAGGGGAAGGTGTTGACGTCCACAGGGGTGGGTTTTGCAGTGGGGCAAACTGGGCTAGACCCCAATTCTGCTTCTGTGTGCCCACCCCATCTTTCAGTTTCCTCATCTCTAAGACGGGTGGGAGTGAAAACTGACTGCACATGCATCTGGATGTGTATAGGGTTTGAATAGCATGCGGCTCATTATCAGTTGTTCAAAATGCAACACCTAGTCATACTGATAATTTCACATTCTGACTTATAGTCACAAGTCTCATACTCTGGGGATTTATTACCTTTCTAAGTGAGCCACACCTTGAATTGTCTCTAAAAGGCCAACGATACCTTTGGAAGGACCAGTGAGCCCTAACATTCCTCTCAGTGCGGCCAACAATGGGCCTTTTACGTGTCCCTGCTCCACTTAGTTTAACTGATGGAGCATGTGCATTGTAACAACTGTTTCTCATGGTCATATCCTGGGGCAGGCGCTGTGCTGGGTTCTGCGCATTATTTCACTTCATTTGATTCGCAAAGGCGTTAGGCCCCAGGTAGGGTAGTGGACAGAGTATGCATCATAAAGTCTTGATTTAGATGCACATTTCTTGGCTAAATTGGGTGAGTCACTTAAGCTCTGAACCTTAGCTTTGGCTCTAAAATCCAGAGGCTGATGGAATATGAAACACGAGAAGCCGGGTCTTCCCCATAAGAAAGGCTTTGTACTTTTAAGTGAGGTGGGTAAGCACCCTGTACTTTGCAGAGGTTGCAGCGGATGTTGATGTGATCAGAACTGATCTCTTGGCTACTCTTGGGAGAGTATTCCACACGAAGGCTGTGAAAAGCTCTGAAAATCCTGTCAAATCAGGTGTTCCCGGCCCAGACCTACTCTTCGAAGCCAACAGTCCACTTGACACATCCGTTTGGTGTCTTAATGAGAGCAGCGCAGATTCTGAATTTTCACACAGCCTCCCTCTCAGAAAATACTGCCACTGTGCCCATTGGCTCAAGTTAAAAATTTGGGTGCCATCCTTGTGCCCCTCTTGCCCCCACCATCCACATGTAATCCATCACCAAGTGCTGCTGGCTCTCCAAACGGGGTCTCCATCACCTGCCCCCTAGTGGAAGTCACCACCACACTGCTCTGGTTCCCTGCAGACTTCCTAACTGGCCTGCTCCCAATCTGTCAACCATGAAGTGACCTCAAAAAATCGGTGTGATTCTGTCCCTCTTCAGGTAAAGCAGGGGTCCCCAACCCCTGGGCCATAGACCAGTAGTGGCCTGTAGCCTGTTAGGAACTGAGCCGCACAGCAGGAGGTGAGTGGCAAGCAAGTGAGCGAAGAAGCTTCATCTGTATTGACAGCCTTGCACACACAACCATCTGAGCTCCGCCTCCTGTCAGACCAGCAGTGGCATTAGATTCTCATAGGAGTGCAAACCCTCCTGTGACCTGCGCATGCGAGGGATCTAGGCTGCATGCTCCTTATGAGAATCTAACGCCGGATGGTCTGAGGTGGAGCTGAGGCGGTGATGCTAGTGCTGGGGAGCGGCTGCAAGTACAGATGCACGTGAGCAGAGAGGTTTGACGGCACAGAGACCATCATAAACCAATTGCTTGCAGATTCATATCAAAACCCAAGCTCAGGGCTCCCACTAATCCTGCATTATGGTGAGTTGTATAATTATTTCATTGTATAGTACAATGAATGTAATAATAGAAATAAAGTACACAACAAATGCAATGTGATTGAATCATCCTGAAACCACCCGCTTTGCCCCCACCACCAGTCTGAGGAAAAATTGTCTAAAATTGTCTTCTACAAAACCAGTCTCTAGTGCCAAAAAAGTTGGGGACCGCTGCTGTAATGTGTAAAATTCTCCATCATCTTCGCTTTGCTCCCTGGTATAAATTTCTTGCCCCAAGAGGCCCTGTACAATGGGCTCATCTCTCCCCAACTTGCCATTTGTGCCCTGGGCCCAACCACACTGATGTCACTTCTTTTTCTTAAGTACATCAAACTCCTTCCAGTCTCTAGGCCTTTGCATCACTGTGTCCTCTGCCAGAAACACCCACCTCCCAGCTCTTGGTGTGACGACGACTTCTCATCTCATTCTTTGGTTCAAAGAGTAGAAATCTGCCATGATATTGACAGAGAAGGAGTAAGAGGGTCTGCTGTCTAGAGAGAAAGGGAATAAAGAGTAAAGAAAAAAAAAACCTCATCTGAATAAATATTTATTGAATAAAATGCCACAGCAAATAGATCACTGAAGCAGAAACCCCATAGGATTTTAAAAATGTCTGTAGTCCTTTAACATTTTCACAGAATTTTTTAAAGAAATGGCTTCAGGCAAGTCCTTTAAAACAATACAAAAGTATTAAGTGCAAATATTTAAAAGAGTAACAGCTAAAAGGGCTGTCTGGAAAATAATCCAGCCATAAATGCCTCTAATTTTCATATTACATGGCCGATACTTTCCAGATAGCCCTTGTATACCTTCAGACTTTTCAAAAAATGCTCTTGGCCATAAATTTAAGTTGGGACTGTTTTCCAACTTCGTCTGAGGCCATTATTGACAAATGTGGCTGTTTTCGCTGACAAAAAGCTAGTAAAGCAGAAGAGCTTGCTCCATCTTAGACCCCGCCTTCCCCCATCCCCAGCTCTAGACTCAGATGAGTGAAGAAATAAAAAAGTTTCTGTCATTTCTTTAAAAAAAAAAAGGAAGGAAGAAAAAACAATCTGCAATTGCTCCAAATTGGCCCCCTGGTCACAAGATCTGAGCCTTTGGGGTCATGTTGCCAGGACCCTGCCAAGGTCAAGTCTGCATCATGGGGGATAAGGGGGTAAGTGGTGGGAGGAGCCACTGAGCCATCAGTTCTTTGCTGATTCACCACGTGAGGGTGGGTCAGTTAAGAGCAACAAGATGCTCAAGGTGGCTACTAAAGGATCCTACAAATGAGTAAAAATGCTACAGGCCACATCCAAGGAGTGTGTGACTACCTGCCCCCGCTGAGTCATAGTCCCAAGGGGCGTGTACGATCCAACAACCTTCCAGAGGTTACTGAGAAAAAGCTCTGGTTCTGTTCGGCTGGTCACTCTAGGTGGGGCCTCTCTGAGTCTGCGGACTTCGTAGACAGCTGGCAATTGCTGCTGGAGTTCTGTGTCGGGGGTCTGTTTGGTAACAAGAGGAAACGGTTAGTTTTAGGGACACTTTAAAGAGCAATGCAAGGACCTACTGCACTTCGTTGTATTAAAATCCACCGCTCTATCTTGCACTTTAATAGTTTTTTTTGTTTTGTTTTTTTAAACCATGCCTGATTTTGTAACTTCATGCACTGGTCATTTTGAAGAATTTTGGTTCACTGAGTCATGCAGATCTTCCAAATATACTGTGAAAACTCCCCTGTTCCTTCATGAGAGAATGAGAGTGGAAAAGGCACGTGGTATGTCATATGATTATGAAAATTAGTTGTTTCCTGAAAACCGTTGCACTAGTGAATTCTAAACTCTCTTATTAAATAAATATTTTTTCAAATTTCTGTTACAATTTCCGTTGGAGTAATTATCAATGCCTTGAAACCACATAAACAAAAGCCCTTTGGAAGACTCAATCATTTTTAAGAAGGTAAAACGGGACCCCTGGGAACAAAAAGCTTGAGAACTGCTACCCGAGTGAAAACTAGGGGTCCCAGTGCCTCTTTGGGGAGACCAAGGACAGGCCCTGGGTGTCTTTTTCAATCTTGTCACTGATAAAGAGGTGGTGTTCTGATTTTGCCACTTCCTGTGGGGTAGCAGAATAGGCTTCAGAGGCTCAGAAGCATCAGCCTCAACAAGCCAAATAGACCCATATTCCTCTGTGTATTTCCTTTTGAGGCTGACAGTGATCAAAACAATTTATGGGGAGCTAGATGTCACACCAGGGATACCAACGAAGCAATCCTACGAGAGCCACACTTGAGCACTTCTACACTATTATTTTCTGACATCTGAGGAAGCTTTTGGGGCCTGTCACTGCCTCACTGGGTGGTTGTGAGGATTACATGGGTGAAGGCCTATAGATTTCGTGACAGAGTCCCTGGCACAGAGCAAGAAGAGCTTGGTGGCATTAGCCACTGCCATCAGTCCAGCCAGAGCTTAAATGATACACAGTGGGGTCACATCCCACTCGGGACTCAGAATCTAAAATTAACAAGGGCAAAAGGACAAAAATCAAGCATTAAAAAACAACAACCAAAAACACCTCTGCAAATCCCTTAGGAGGGTGGCCCGTTGTGACGCAAAGATGGATGACATACTGCCTGCTAGGATGGTTACCAAGGCACTAGTTATCCCTTGGGTATTTCCATCAATCACTGGTTCCTTCGGCTGAGGCGTCCGATGGAACTGCTGGCATTGCAGAGCCATGATGGAGGAATGAGATCCATATATCCAAACCCAAGACCCATACTCAGAGTGGTGAGACACACACACTCCGGAGAGTAGAGGGGACCAGATCCCCCGTGGGATAGCGCTCACAGCTCTGTACCACCCTGGGACACACGCATGCTGCCCGGTGGCTCACTGCTCTGTAGTTTCCCTTTCTTCCCAGAAGAACACCTTGATTTGAATTTTTGTAAATTCATGGACACCTTGTAAAGAAATCAATCTATCATTGTGATCTCGAGGAGTTGCCATGACAACAAAATGAGCTGTCATGTGTGAGGGATGACAAGAGCAGTAGCCTTGTTTGAAGTTCCACTGGAAATGCCCATTTGATGCCTAACATGCATGAAGTACACCTGCCTCTTACAATTTTGCTCCTAGACACCGACTGGGGGAAGGGCATTCTTTGTCAAAAGTCTCCCCCACAGGGGAAAGATTAAATTATTATGTGGACAAGTACTTACCTGGAAGGAAACCAGCGGTTGGTAAGGCTGGAGACCACCACGTAGGACACGGTGATGGTTGCTGACATGAAGACTGACACGAAGCCCAAGCCACACAGGACACAAAGCAGTAAGAGGCCACCCACTGAGATGACCAGTCCTAGAGGGGAGAGCACACAGCGAAAGACAGCTAAGAACTGCCAGGCCCTGGGCCACTGTGTTTAAGACAACAGTTAACGCAGACTTTTTAAAGCAAGGCGACGACCCACAAGAGTCCAGATTTCCGGCGTCGCTTAAAAAGGACAAGAGTGGGATGCCGGATGGCTCAACAGGTTGAGTGCCTGCCTGGCAACTGCAAGGTCCGGGATTGAATCCTGGCCCTGGCCTGTGCAAACCCACATGCTGGTAACCGCTGTCCAGCTCTCACCTCCCACGCAAGAGACTCCCAGTTTGGTTCCTGCCCTGTGCAGCCCCACATCCACCTGTGTGGAATGAAACCATGTCACAACTATAATAATGTACAGCTATGGAAACTGCTCTGGGCCCTCCCCACTTTTCTCTCTACTTTTCTCAAAAAAAAAAGACATGAGCTAAGCATTCACATGAGCATCACTACATGGCAACAACTGGCTGGCCCTCCTGTTTCCTCGGGCCCCATGGTTCCCAAATGCACAGTCACGTGCCATCTTACGTTTTGGTCACCAATGAGCCACATGTGCAGGGTTTTAAAAGCCTACAGTCATGTGCAGCAGTGTCCTTGGCCTTCACATGCACTCACGACTCATTCAATGACTCAGCAACTTCCATCCTACCAGCTTCCTTCATGGCCTGTGCCCTACAATGGTGTCCAGCCTCCAGTTCTCAGTACGTATGTGCTGTACAGGCCGGTAGCTCAGGAGCGCTCAACCATGCCAGAGAGCTGAGGGGCGTGGTGTGCAGTAGGCTGTACCTTCCAGGTGTGTGCAAGCACCTCTGTGATGTGTGCACAACAGTGAAATCGCCTAATGGCACACCTCTCAGAACATATTCCTGTCATTAAGCAGCACGTGACTGCATGACTCTTGGCGTGGTTTGCTCATTTTTGTTACCTTTCTTGCCCATGGGTGTTTGAGTTTGAGACTCCCTCATCCTTAAGGTCAGGGACGGGCTCCTGACAGAATCCTCTAGGAGGAGTTTAAGCCAAGGCAGTAATGGGGGACATAAACCCCCTCCAGGGTTTCAAACTGCCTAATGGATGCTGTGGTTTTACACTCACCGCCTGTGGGTGTAAAG
Source organism: Craseonycteris thonglongyai (assembly GCA_004027555.1). Classification (NCBI taxonomy): domain Eukaryota; kingdom Metazoa; phylum Chordata; class Mammalia; order Chiroptera; family Craseonycteridae; genus Craseonycteris; species Craseonycteris thonglongyai. The sequence continues at coordinate 12,475 of PVKE010007051.1, read as the reverse complement.
GCTAGGCAGGCTAAATAAAGTAAAATCTAAATGTAGCTTGTTTTGATGAATCTGTTAATGATAGCCTGCTATCATTCATTCATAAGGTCTGACTGGTCATTTTCCCAACCATCACATCCTCTGTCAATGGAAGTGTTAATGAATTCACCAGCTACTAAGGGCAGAGAACATACCTTTTTCATAATGCGGAACCTGTGAGGGAGAAACAGTGAAAGCTACAATGGAAAGAACATGGACTTCCACAGGAGACATGCCTGAGTCTGAGCCCTGGTAAGTCACTCACGGTGTGACTTCGGGCTTCTTGGAGCTTCCGTTTAACTCATCTCTAAAAAGGGTATAGTAATAACCACCTCAGTGTTGACATGGCAACTAAATGACTTATCACGTGTGATGGACTATGTATGGTAGTTTTTGTCTGCCACCTTTTCCTTGCCTCTCTCATGACAAAATCCTGCTTTCCAATGTAGAACTATTGATATGTCAAGGGATGGGTGGCAGACCCCCTGCCCCTTGCCTTGGGAGGGAACAAATAGCCCGGTATTCCATCCCCACAGCCACAGAGGTAGTTTCTGGGATGCACCCTGCAAAGGAAGCAAACCACAGAACATAAACAGATGTACTGTCCTTTTCAGAAAGATTTACAAAGACCTTAGATCAGTGGTTTTCGGGATGTGGCCAATAACCACTGTATCAGAATCTTGTTCAAAATTCAGATTTCGAGATCCCACTTCTGACGGCATCTCTGGAGGAGGCCTGGAAGTCTGCACTTTCAAACTGCAAGTAAGACTCATGTGCACTCAAGTTTGAGACCCATTGCTCTGAAGGCTTTGCACATGTTGTTCCTCTTGTCTGGAAAGTCCTTTCTTGCCCAAAGGAGACAAAGTTGTGACACCTCTTATTAGAGTCCTGTCCTCTGTGAAGCTCTGAATGACAAAAACACATAGGGGCTCCTGTCTTTCTCTAGTACTCATTAATTCCTCTACCCATGCATTCATTCACCTGTCGGTCCATCAGTATGTCCTGAACGACCACTCTGCCAACCTGTGTTTGGCTCATCTGCCTACTACGCCCACTTCCTCTGTCCACAGTCCCCATGGGCAGGGGAACAACTCTGGGTGCTCTTAGCTCTGGGAAGCCATAGAATGAACCAAAGGGGATGGCCTGACCCAATGGCAACCACATCTTTGGCCAGTATCTTGTGATTTGTGATCTGGTTTGAAAAGGCAGATTGAACCAATCAGATTTGCCTTCTCAGTAAATTGAGCTTAGCAGCACAGGGAGAAGTTGGCGGTCGGCAGTGGGACTTCAGGGGAAAGGTGAAGGGGAACCTCAATACCTAGCAAGGCACCTGGCATCCAACAGGTCCTCGACAACCAGCGGTGGAGTGAATGGCCTCTGTGTAATGAGAGCGGTTAGCATTCAGAGATGCTACTCTGTGCTGTGGATGATGCTAAATGCTTTGCGGAGCTGTAAGCGTCTGTCCTTGCAGCCCTTTAAGACAGAATTATTATATCCAGTTGTTACATGTGAGGAGTTGGAGGCTCAGAGACGGTAGAGAACTTGTCCCAAATGGTGGTGGTGGAGGTGATATTTTAATGTGGACTCCACAGTCCACATTCTAACTACTCTAGCGGCTGCCTTGGTTGATGTGATTTTGACAACAGGAAACTTTGACAAGAGAGGCAGATGCCCACTACATGCTGTCCTTCTGGCTGAGCCATTTTCCAAGGGGATGAGTAACTGAGCAGGATACCTTCCAGTATGATGACTCCCACAAGAGCAGCCAGGGAGGCGAGCACCACGAAGAGGAGGAAGAACCCGATGGGAACAGCCGACAGGGCAACAAACACCAGCAAGGTGAGGGCCACAGAAGGATGCCTGTCCAGGTACTGAGCCACCGGAGACTTCATAAAGGTCACCACCTGCAGGCAAAGAGGAAAGAGCCAGGGCTGAGGGCTGTGTCCGAAGGCTGCGCGGATGGGGCTGCGCGGCTACATGAAGTGTCCCTAGAGGTCGTGAAGCTGGAAGCCTAAGTAAGAACTCGACCCAGGAGCAATCCTTCCAACACACAAGTCACCCCAGCAAGAACGTAAGGTAGCCGTGGGCAGAGGGCAAGTTTGAGGCCCTGCCCAGCAACCTCCAGTCTTGTGAATGGAGGGAAGACCCAGCTGTGGCCCTGAAGCTTCCCACACACCCTCCGCACGTGTGTGCACTCATGGACTGTACATAGTTTCCCTCCCGCCTCACAGCTGAGGTTTTCACTGTTGAGGCCAGGCGTACAGAAGTTAGTTCCTGGCTACTGGGCTGCATCTGGGAGCTTGTCAGAAATGCAGTATCTCGGGTCCCTGCCCACACCTGCTGAGTCACTTTCTGCTTTTTAACGATCTGTACACGCATTCAAGTTTGAGCAGTGGACGAAAAGACTCAGCTAGAGTCACACCACTTCCCAGTGGCAAAGTCAAGGCATTCCAAGCTAAAGTTCTTCGCTCTAAATGTCAAATGCTTTCAATGACTGCCACCTCATGAAGGGGGAAAATGCTTTTACGGAATCAACCTCGATACCACAGTTGCGCGAACGACAACGGCAAGCTGATGCTGCATCAATAAATGGTTATCTCTCTTCACCAGGTGAAAGGATTTTGGGGTCTGCCTCAGTGGAGGGGGGCTACTTTAATGCAGAGCAACCCCACAAGGATGGGCTTCCCCCCTCTTCTTAGGCCCCAGGCAGGCTCTCTTTTCAGTACTGAAGTGCAAGTTCCCATTCCCTTGAAAGGTTCCATCATTCCAGAGCCCTTCCCCACTAACTGGTCCTTCCCGTGACTCATTCCTTAGGGCCTATAGGCTAGCAGCTGAGATGAAGAAATAATTCAACCTACAGTGTTCAGAGTGATCACTCCCCACAGCACATGGGGAGTGTTCACCCAAGTGATTCATATGGTAGGAGTCTGAGGGCAAGTTGGAAGGTGGTCGCTCAAGTTGATGGTTGACCAAAGCACTGGGCTCACCCTGCTTAGTTAGAAAAGGTTGATCCAAGAAGTCCCAGCTATCATTTTTTGGGCTTGAGCCTTGCCTCCTGAGAACGCTCCATGACAAATACCACATCCTGACAGGCCATGATATGGTATAGCGCCCGCTGGCTATACCACCTCCAGGTACTCCATTCTGACAAAAGCTACCAAAGACTTGGCTACTCAGCTTCTTGAGTCAGAAGGGACAATACCAGGAATCACTTCTGGGCTGGGGCTACCCAGTTCTGATACTCTATTATCAGTGTGATTCTCCTGTTAGGGTGGCAAGGGACCAGAAGAGGGCCACAGGAGTGGGGACAGCCCTTTGGGTTGTCTCAGGTCTTGTTTGGGGACTGCAGTCCACATATGTGCTTAATAAACCCCTCAGGCATCATATGACAGGCTGATCTGTTGTTCTTTCTGATCTCTATAATCAAGAGACCCCATAACCATAGTGGGGAGGCAGAAGCAGCTAGAATACCAGGAAGCCAGCCTTAGGAGTTACACCTGAAATATTTGGCACAGTAGCCACACGGAGCTACTAAGCACTTGAGATGAGGATTGTATGACGAATGAAATGGATTTATTTTTTTATTTTAGAATTTAATAAAAAATTGTACTAAATTTATTGAGGTGACATTGGTTAGTAAAATCACATAGGCTTCAAGTGTACAATTTGCGTTGTGCGTTCACCACCCAAAGTCAAATCTTCTGTCTTCTGTCATCTTCCATCATCATGTATTTGAGTCCCCTCCTCTGCCACACTCCCTCCCCTCTAACCCTCAGGTAACCACTAAATTTCTGTGTCTATGATTTCTTGCTTGTTTGTCTTATTTGTTTGCTACTTTCAGTTTTATATGCCACATATGAGGGAAGTCGTATGGTTCTCGACATTTTCTCTGACTTATTTCGCTTAGCATGGTAATCTCAAGATCCATCCACCTTGTATCTACATTGTCACAAAGAGCAGTATTTCATCTTTTCTTATGAACTGAATTTTTACTTGAATTTATAAAATTTAAAAACTGAAATTTGATTCGGTCATTGGAAACATTTTAATTACATTGCAAATAAGTTGGGTATATTTCAAACAAGTTTTTCAACTGTAAATTTTGAAATCTGAATAGGGATCAAGTATTTCCAGTGAAAATTTAGCATCTGAACTGAGTGCTCTATGTATATGAAAAAACAAGGGATGTAAAATATTTCACTCATGATTTTTTTAATATTGATTACATGTTGAAATTATATTGTTTTGAATATCTTGGGCTATATAAAATGTATTATCAAAATTAATTGTACCTGTTTCTTTTTAAGCTTTTTAATGTGACTACTTGAAATTTTAATATTATATACAAGGCTCTTGTTACATTTCCATCAGAAAAAAAGTAAGTAAATAAATAAAAAATCGGGAAGCAAACTGCTGGCATTTGAGCAGGACTGTGACATAGTGAAAAAATTACCTTAAGAAAGATGAGCCAGATAGTCCTGTGCAAGAGGCAATTAGGAAGAGCTGTAGATCAGGCAAGCAATACTGATCGCCAAATCTAGGCTGACCCATAGAGAGATGGGGAAGGGGAGACATAGTGCAAAGGTGAGATGACAAAAGACACATCCACAGGACTTGGAGGCAATTTGGCATGGGGATCCACAAAGATAAAAAGCAGGACTGCTATGTCTAGTTCTGAAGGAGCCTACTTTTTTTCTTGACCTCTTCTGAGTCTGAGCCCTACCACCAAAAATCAGAAAGCCACTCAGACATGCAGGGAACAGTTTAAGATACAGACAATTCAACCCAGCAAGTGTCTTCCCTCAAGAAGAATGGTCCTCGCTCATGCCGACTGTCACAGGAGGAAAAGATGTGATTCAGTTATGCTTAATAACAGAGAACATTCATGAAACACTCAGGTGCCAAGCATTGTTTTAAGTACATGCAATCTAATTTTCTCTTTTATTTCTCCCTACAATGCAGTGAGGTAAGTAAAGGGGAGCAAGTTAACATTATTTAAATCCAGGGGATTAAAATTTTAGTTTATTGTTTCTGACAGAGACAGAGAGAAGGGGGAGGGCCTAGAGCCGTCTCCATAGCTGTACGTCATCAGTTTTTCCATGTGGTTTCATTCCACACAGGTGGGCGGGTACCATGCAAGGCAGGAACTGGATTGGGGGCCTCCTGAATGAGAGACACCCCCTCAAGCCAGGGGCTGAACTGGGGGGCGAGAACTGAACTGGGGGCCTCCCACACAGGAAGCACACCCAAGTTTGGCATATGGGTCCGCACAGGCTGGGGCTGGGACTCGATCCTCGGTCCCCGGGGCTACAAAGCGAGCACTGAACCCGCTGAACCACCCCGACTTTCCCAAATCCAGGGGATTAGAATGTGGCAATTAAGTTTTCATTCTCATGGCAACAGAACCTCCTCCACAACAGGAGGATGGAAAGTGGGAGATCAGCATGCAGCAACACGCACTACAGTTTCCCATCCCCATCCTGGCGGCGGGCACGGGCCGTGCCACCTAGACTGTACAGGCTGGGTGCTGTGCTGAGGGGCCCAGGAATGTCGGGCTGGGACAGTCTGGCACCATTACATGCCAGGCTCCGTGCTGAAGCCTTCTTTAACGGCATCTCAGGTCATCCCCACCACAAACCCGTTAGCCCAGAAAATGGAGATTCAATGAGCCTAAGAGACTTGCCCGAAGTCAGACAGCAGTGATTTATTTTAAAATGCACACGAGTATAAAAGGTCTCAAAGTAGGGACAAAACCTGGCCAGTATTTAAGGACATGCAGGTTCTGTCTGGGACTATTCAAGAGATGAACAATTCCCCATAGTTACAAAGCAAACGGTAATCACAGTCCACTGTCCCTTGCTACCAGAAGGGAGGAGGGCAGAAGGGTCAGGATTATTTAAAACCACTGGTAATGACAATTCCAATGTGCTGTGTGACAGTTTCTTCCAGATTATAGTCCCTGGTATGTGATTCAGGGTTGGCACACATGTGCCTGGGATGTATTTAAAAGACGTCCTTTGTGAAGGGACAGGTCCAGCATGGGAGCAAAATGACTTGGTTACAGGTGACCCACACAAAGTGACACCATGGGGGTGACATTTGCAAGCTCATGATCCACCTCTCTCCCCTCCTCACTGAAAACTGTCTCCTCCCACAGCAGAGGTAGGCCCCTAAAACCATGTTTATACCAATGAAATAAAAAGCCCCCGTCTAGCTGCCACCTCCCTAGCCACTGTGACTTGGTCAAACCAAGTCATGCTCTTAGGAATCAGGCACTCCAACACCAGTCCCTTAGAGCAGCGGTCCCCGACCTTTTTGGCACCAGGGACCAGTTTCATGGACGACAATTTTTCCAGGGACTGGGGGAGTGGCGGGCCAGGGATAGTTTTGGGATGATTCAAGCACATTACATTTATTGTGCACTTTATTTCTATTACTGTACTATTATATATTATAATATATAATGAAATAATTATACAACTCACCCTAATGCAGAATCAATGGGAGCCCTGAACTTAGGTTTTGACATGAGTTTGCAAGCAATTGATTTATGATGGTCTCTGTGCAGTCAAACCTCTCTGCTAATGTTCATCTGTATTTGCAGCCGCTCCCCAGTGCTAGCATCACCGCCTCAGCTCCACCTCAGATCATCAGGCATTAGATTCACAACCTAGATCCCTCGCATTCCCAGTTCATAATAGGGTTTGAGCTCCTATGAGAATCTAATGCCCCTGCTGATCTGACAGGAGGCGGAGCTCAGGTGGTCATGTGAGTGATGGTGAGCAGCTGTAAATACAGATGAAGTTTCGATCACTCACCCATAGCTCACCTTCTGCTATGCAGCCCCGTTCCTAGCAGGCTGGGGACCCCTGCCTTAGAGAGCTTCAGCTGGGAGTTAAGGGAGACGTGAGGATTTGAAGGGGCCAGCCGGAGCAATCATATCTGCCCATGTGAATGAAAAAGCCAAGGAAGCCAGGCTGCAGAGAGGAGAATGCACCAGGTACAAAAGGAAAAATTAGGTAAGAAGTATCATGGCCCAAAACAGGGTGCTGAGTTACCTCTGACCCCAGTGACTGGTTCTGATGCCTGAAGCTCTACCTTGCCTCACTTCCTGCCCTTGGCTTCTAAGAAAGTCCTACATTTCCCCAAATCCTGGCAGATTCCACACACTTGTTAATTTGCTGAATCTATTTTGAGCAGATGTCTGACTCTCTCAGTTGAAAAGCAAGATAATTGAAACTTGAGGGTGCATTCCAGAGGCTTCCGAGAAGAGACGATGGAGTTGTTTCACAAATACTCCATTTGAAAGCCATCCATTCATATCTAGAGTTCAAAGGACTTATTAATCTCTCAGGGAAGGGGAGAAAGACATCATCTACATATCCCAGAAACAATGGGAAAAATATGTAAAATGTGGTATGTCAATCTGATGGAAGGTTCTACTTCTAGCAAAAGCAATTGTTTTGAAGAACTACTCTTCACATGGAAAAATACCAACGTACAAAATCAAGCAAAAATAAAAGCACAGAATGACATTTGCCATGATTAAGAAACTACTCTACCTCAGGAGTATCTAAAGAACATCAGGGCTTAGCCAACTGGTAATCTGTCCCATCTTTCGGAGAGTCAGATAGCCTGGAAGTTATCCAGCCCAAATCTATTCCAATGACCATGGCTAAAGATATAAGACTGAAGGGAAGAAATGCCAAGAAGCCAGAGTTCAGATGCAGTAAATGACTACCTCAGAAGGTGGGTGTGAATATTAAATAAGACACGCCAAACACCCAGCACAGTGCTTGGCACACAGTAAGCGCTCAATCAAGGTTAATTAGTATACAGTCATTCCCTATTCATTGTGGATTCCATATTTGCGAATTCAACTACTCACTAAAATTGATTTGTAACCTCAAATCAATACGGTGGTGCTTTCGTGAACATTCACAAAGCAGCAAAAATCTGGGGCACATGTTCCCAGCTGAGGTCAAACTAGGTGACACTCTGCCTTCTTATATCAGCTCTCTAAACAAGTCCTTTTCATGGTCTATTTAGTGCCACCTTTTGCCCCCACATATGTTTATGTTTTTCATTGGTAACTTCACTATTTAAAATGGCACCTGTGAGCAGAAGTAGCTTCTAGCATTCCTAAATCCCTAAAGCGGTGATGTGCAGAGAAAATAAAATGTATTAGATAAATTTCGTTCAGACATGAGTTGTTGGCCATGAATTCAACCTTAAGGAACCAACCACGTACAGGGTCCAACAGAAGAAATGCCCCTTTTTTATGAGCTGGTAAACTTATAAAAGGGCATTACTTTTGCTGGACCCTGTATTTTTAAGTGTCATTAAACAAAAATATACATAAAACAGGTTATGTATTAATTGTTAATGAAAATGTGACCAGAGGCTTGCTAGAACCTAATCCTGTATTTCCCCTAGGAGCAATGGCTCGGTATTTGCTAATTCAGTGTTTAGGGTAACTTAATAGGACACGGCGTATGAGAATCAACTATAGAAGGGAGATGAGCATGAAGACCTTTCTTACTGAGTTAACTTTTAGTAACAAGTCTCAGCCTGCTGACTTATAGAAAGCTGCCTGTCCAATTAAAAACAGCTTGCTAAATCCATAGAGAGCCAGAGGCATTTTGGGATGAGTCCAGAAAAGATCTCTCTAGAGTATATTACTCTTGATCGCAAAATGGTATCTCCTCAAATAGACTCTGGTAGAACTGTGCTAGCCAATCGAAAAAAAACAGATCATGGAACAGTTCATTTTGTTACACATATGTGTATATTTTTGTGGGTAGAAAAAGGTCTAGAAGGACATACCACAAAATGTTAATAATAATATATCTAAGAGCTGTTATTTTTTTCCCTGATAAAATGCTGAAAGGCATATAAAGAGACCAATAAAGATAAATATGCAAGAAAGTGAAATATATCTGAAGTTCCATTGCCAATATATGGCTACTGAGCACCTGAAAAGTGATTATTTCAAAGTGAAATGTGCCGTGTAAAATAGATACTGAATTTCAAAGACTCGGTACAAAAAAAGAATGTAAAACATCTCAGCTTTTTTCATTAAAAATTTTTTTTATAATGATTACATGTTGAAATGACAACATTTTGGAAATATTAAGGTAAATAAAATATATTATTAAAATTAACTTCACCTGCTTTCTAAAATTTTTTAAACATGGCTACTAAAAAACTTTAAACTGCAGAGGATGCCGGGATAGCTTAGCAGTTGAGCACTTGCCTTGCAATTGCAAGGCGTGCTGTTTAATTCCTGGCGCTGGCCTGTGCAACCTCATATGCTAAACTGCAGCACAACTGGTAACCACTGGGATGGCTCAGCAGCGAAGTTTCTCACCTTCCATATGGGAGGCCCCTAGTTCGGTTCCTGCCTGTGTGGCTCCACATCCATGTGTGTGTAACGAAACTATGTCACAACTAATGATGTACAACTATGAAGACTGCTCTGAGACCCCCCCCTTCTTTCTCTCTCACCTCTCAAACAATGAAATCTTAAAAAAAAAATAAATAAATAAACAAAAATGAAAAACTTTACATTGCAAATGTCTCATGTTATATTTCTATCGGACACCGAGTTTCTAGTGTGGGGGTGGCGAACCTTGGCACACGTGCCCAAAGTGGCACGCGGAGCAATTATTTCGGCACGCGGAGCTGTGAATACCATTTAAAAAATTATTGTTTATGCTCTTATAGACAAAAATAATCGATACCTCTATCTCACTCAATGGGTTGGCACGCAAGTCGAGTGAATATACTCTTATTTCATAAACTTGGCACTCAATCACCAAAAGGTTCGCCACCCCTGTCTAGTGGAACAATGAACTCAAAGCTTAAAGTAGAATTTGGCCCCCTCATTTTCAGGGTAACAGATAAGCCAAAATTAATAACAAAACTAAAAAAATGTTATCTGTGATACAGACTGAGAGTGCCCTCTCTATTTCCATCTAAAGAATTGCATTTGCCCCAAGAGGTGGTCAGGTGACAAAAGCAACTGGATGTGCTGTATGTATGACTTCCAGGAAGTCTTCTGAGATTTCAGGTGGCTTACAAATCTTTCTTTCCCCTCTCCTTCATCTTATTGCCTGGAACATGGATAAGATGGGTGATGCTCTAGCAGCTATCATGGACAATGAGTTCAAAGGTCAAAACTTAGACATGGCAGGGTGGTGAGGTAGAGACTTCTTACCTAACTCCAAACTTTTTCTACTTTAGAGAAAAATAGCTTTCTATGGTGTTTAAGGCAGTATTACTTTGGGATTTTTCATCATACATACTGAATAAAAACTGACCTTTGAGTTATTCTGGATGGATTCTATCAGCAAAGACAGCTTTCTCTGCAACGCCTTCAAGTCCTTTGAAACACTCAGGGTCTCCTCTTTGGCCATTCTGTAACCCACTTCAGTCTCTTAGGGATAAATTCTTCTAATGGTAAGCTCTCCAGTGTAGGGCACAGCCGAACCTCTCATGTCATCTTGTCTCTTGCTGTCACTGGAAGCAACAGAAACTTTCTTAAACCATTAATGGCCTTACCCAACTGGCCCAACAAGAGCTTCTATTATCTTTACACATTGATGGAGGGTGCACAGATAGAGGGTAATGTGGTCATATCTATAACATTTTCAAACTGTACACACCTTGATCCAACAATTTATTTTCCAGGAACCTGAAGGAAATAAATAGATATATAAAAATGTACCAAAAAGATGTGCACTGCATCCCTGATTATAAAATACAATAAATAGCAAAACAATGGAAAAAAACTGTCCATTAGTAGGAAATTGGTTAAATAATAAATACCGGTACATATATTAATGTACAATCATTAAAATGATGTAGCTATCTAGGGACATGAAAATATGTTCTTTAAGTGAAAGCAAAATTGGGAAATACTCCATGTGGTTGCATAAATAAATAAATAAATATATATATATATATTATATATATATATGTTATATTATATATATATAATACATATATATTATAATATGTTATATTATATATACATATATATAAAATATATATATATATATTTATATATCTATCCCATAGTAAAAGATCTAGAAGGACATCTAACAAAATGTTAATGTATGATCTCTGAGAGCTTATGTTCATTTTTCTTGCCTGACAAAATACTGAAAAGAATATAGAAGGAAGCAAGAAAGCTGAATATACTATTTCAAGTCCCACTGCCTTTTCTTCCCCAGCCAGAGAGCCTTTTTCAAACAACAGTTTGAGTGTGGCTAATTTCTCTTATCTACTGTGCACACCAAATAGGCTGCCTTGTGCCATAAATCACTTTTTTACTTACTTGGGTGTAAGTGTCTGCCCCTTAACAAGAGAGGTGCCCAAGAGGCAGACCTGGCCATGATTACACCCTGTGACTCGATGGCCTGGGATTTCCAGGACTGTCCGAATCTCACATAATTATTTATTTTTTTATGCAATTATTTTTTTACTGAATTTACTGAATATTTATTTTTTTATATGCTAATTGAGTGTGAGTTTTGGGGGGGTGCCTATTCATGTCTACAGGGTCTAGTGTGCAAACTAAAGCACATTTTGATCACCTCAGCGAGAATCCCTCTGGTGAAACAGGAGCCCTTCGGCCCCCATCGTCTGTGAAGAACTTGGGGTGTTCCCAGCACTCAGCTCCCCTCATCTCACCGGGGACACGAGCAGGGACAAGCCCGGCAGCTCCCATGATGACTGGTCTCCGGAGGGGCCTCAGGGTCCCCAGGACCGGTTTGGGGAGTTTGACGGGCACAGGAGTGGGGTACAGTGCCCGGGGCTACAGCCGTCACGTGACGCCCCCTGGCCACCAACCCCCGGGCCCCGCTGTCCCCGCCGTCACTCTCTCCTCAGAGGCTTCTCCTCCGGCCCCGAGAGGCCTCCGGAAGCGGGAAGGGGCCGGGGAGGCGCTGCGGGCCCGAGAGGACGCGGCGGCGGGGTCACAGGAAGGGGGCTCAGGCGGGAGTGGACCGCCCTGCCATCCCATTTGGGGCTCTTGGGAGTGACGGGAGGGGGTCCTCGGTACAGAGGAGGGGCTCGCTGACGTGGAGGGCACCTGTTTTCATGAACCCTGAGGTGTGGAGACTCCCCACCCGTGTTTCCCAAGACGGGGCAGGGTCTCGGGGAGCGCAGGGGTGGGATGGGGTGCGTGTGTGCGCTCCCAGGGCCTCACAGGCACGCGGCACCCCTCACGGCGGGGGACAGCGACTGCCCTCTCAGTCCGCGGCCCGGGGCCAGGGGGTCTGGCCAGCCGGGCACCCGGCTCCCCCGCGCCCGACCTGGGCGCGCTCACCTGGTCCAGGCGGCCGCGCCGACTGACGCGCATCTGCTGGCGGCGCTGACGGCGGAGGAGGAAGGGACCGCCCGCGCGACGCAGGAGCGAGCCCCAGTCGACTTCCCGCCCCGGCCCCGCCCC
>PVKE010007050.1:0-52025 GCA_004027555.1 Craseonycteris thonglongyai | reverse complement strand
TTTTTTTTTTTTTTTTTTTTTTATATCTTTTTATATTTATAGAGAGTAATTATTTTATCTTCAGTGCATATTTATTTCTATTTTACTTTTGACAGATAGAGAGAGAGACAGAGACAGAGACAGCCAGAGAACCGAACTGTGGGAACTCCCCAGTTCAGCACGTGGGTCCTGCCTGGGCCGGAGCCGGGATTCGATCCTCCATCCTCGTGGCCTCAAAGCGAGCGCTCAACCCGCTGAGCCGTCCCGGCTTTCCCTAGTTCGGTTCTTGACCCCGGTTCAGCCTCTGGCTCTGGGGGGCATGCCTCCCATGCAGGAGGCCCCCGCCCGGTCCCCGCCCTGAACAACCCCTGCCCACCTGTGTTGAACAAAATCATGTCAAAAAACAAAAAACAAAAAACCTGATGTCATACAACTATGGAGATTGCTCTGGACCATCCCTCTCTCTGTCAAAAACAATAAAAATAAAAATCTTAAAAAAAAAGGGAAGGGAAGCCAGATTCTTCCTTAAATTCAATGGAACAGATTGGGGTAGGAGTGCCTGCTAACTCTCCCTCCCTCCAATCCCACAGCCCCTCCCCTCATCCCAGACACATTGATTTTTGGTTGCCGGGGTTTGTGTCTCCCTCTGCTGAGCTTCCCAGCTCACCAGCGGTGGTGATGGCCCACACCCGGAACTGCCCACTTTGGGGAGGTGGGGGTGTCACAGGTGCTCTGAGACACAACAGATACTTTGGGTGGGGCAGCATCTGTCTGCGCATCCACGGCCCCACAATCCCATTTTTCCTGCCTCTAGGTCAGAAGGATGAACTGGGGAAAGGAGGAAGACAGTGATTGCTGATGTCCTGCTTCGTGCCAATGTGCATGTTCTGCCAGAATGAGAAGGAGCTGGGCTTGTAGACCAGTGGGTGCGCCGGTCCCCCTTGGCTGTCGGGGCTCTGAGGTCGGCACAGCCAGTTGTCCACAGCCCTAGTTCTGAAGTGGCGAGTCCCTGGTGTTTCCTGGGGCTGGGAGGTGGAGGTTAGGTTGCATAGTTCCCCAGGGTGGGTACAACCCCAGGAAGAAAGAAAATGTTTCCCTGGGACAATAGTTTGGCCCCTCCAGAGTTCTGGTTGCCAAGGGAAGGATCCTGCTCTCCTCAGCCTTCCCACAGGGAACTATGCAACCTAACCTCCACCTCCCAGCCCCAGGAAACACCAGGGACTCGCCACTTCAGAACTAGGGCTGTGGCCAACTGGCTGTGCCGACCTCAGAGCCCCGACAGCCAAGGGGGACCGGCGCACCCACTGGTCTACAAGCCCAGCTCCTTCTCATTCTGGCAGAACATGCGCATTGGCACGAAGCAGGACATCAGCAATCACTGTACTGCTGGGTGCCAGCTAAGGGTGGTGGTCATGGACCATTCCCTTCACACACAGAAACACCTGCTGAACACCCCCCACCTCCCTTCCACTTGCTGCTTCCAGCCCCCCCAAAAGCTGGTGGGGGAGTGCTGAGCAAAGCTCTTGAACCTGCTTTGAAGCTTGCCATGCCGTCCCTCTCCTCAGGAAGCCAGCACTGCCAAGCCTGCCCACAGGAGGGCCTCTGCAGGGCTTTCTTGGGAGTGAAGAAGAGGCAGCTATGCCAAGTGAAGACCAGGGAAACCCAGCTACTGTGTGCTAGAGGAAAGCCTGGCTGTTTCCTATGACAGCTGGTGCCAAGACAACCAGAGGTCAGGAATCCCCAGCCAGATGCCCCAGTGGGTGGTGTACGGGAGTTTCATTATGCTGTTAGGTGGCTGATCCCAGGCCAGCCCCTACAGAAAACGGCTGCATTAAGCACCCTCAGCTCTCCCGGAGCCTGGTATCCTGGGGCCTGAACAGTGCACATCTGGATGCAAGTGTCATCTGGGGTCTGTACTGCAGTTAAGATAGAGTCAGGGGCCTCTCCCATCCAGACTGATTGGCACTCCCCTTCTTGGTACCCCCCTCCCCCCAGGCAAAGAAGAAGACTGGGCTGATTCCTTTGTGTGTGAACAAGGGTTCATCTTAACCAGTGCCCTATATTCCCCTTGGCCTGGATCAGGGCGGACGGTGTCCATTTCTAGGAGATACTAATTCATCGGGGTGGGGTAAGGATGAGGTATTAGGAGGAGGGTGGGGATAGGGTGAACTCAGTGCCTGGTTTCTGGGGCAACCTGAAGGAAGAAGAAGAGGAACACATTTAGAAGCCCCAAACCACCCCTACCTTCAGCAGGTTCCAGGGCGCCCGCCACTCCACCCTCAACCTCACCCCAGCAAGATGGCTGCTAACCTGAGAACTATCAATCAGAGAGGCCCAGGTGAAAGAGCCTTGTCTTCTAGGGTATTTTGCCTCTCTCCAATCTCTGCAAGAAAAAGACCACCCACCCCTCCAGCAATGGAGTACCCCTGAGACATTCTGGAGATTCAGCCTCTAACCCTCAGCCCCACAATCCCTCAACCCACCAGCCCTCAACCATCCCATCAGGAAGTTCCTCTCAGATCAGACTTAAATCCCTCTAGCTGCAACCTCTGTCAGAGGCTTGTCTTCTTTTGCCCTCAGGGGACGAAAGCAGAGAAGAGCCAGAAGAGACAAGACTGTCTGTGTTTCAGCACCCAGGACATCACACTGCTCACACTCAAATCACCGTAACAAGGTCTCCTTGGGGGCAGGGACAGCTCTACTTTGTGCCTCACGACCTACTACTCTGAATTCGCTTCCTTGACCAGACCTCTATGGCTGAAAACCACTTCCTTGATGATAGACAAACAAAGGCATGGTCTGAGGAGCAACTTAGAGTGTCTTTCTGTAAGCAGAGGTATAATGGAAGTGGACCCCCCCAGCCAGCCCAGAGGTTTGGAGGCTCAGGTCACTCCAACATTTCCTGGGACTGCTATGCAGAGCTGGATGCTATCCTGGCCTTGGGGGCTCGGTGGTGGGCTTCAGAGACACATCCTCTGACCCTCACCTCACTTGCTGTCTGGTGATAACCTGCTCTCCACCTCACTGTTCCCTTGGGAAGCAGATGGCTGCTCAAACTGAACTTCCTGTGACTCAGGAAGAGGCCCTCAAAAGGCACAGTCCCAAAGGGGACAACCCCGGAGCAAATCACTCCCTGCCCAGACACTGGCTGTGTCTGCAGGCCTCAACCCGAAGCAACCCAGGACAAACTGGCCCACCTCTGTTCCTGCCTCCCCACCCTGGTGGGCAAGCCATCCATGCCACAAGCGCCTACCTGTGGTCTGGGGGCCAAGGGCAGAGTTGGGATCTACCTGTGGACCTGTGCCTGTCTTGGTCCTGAAGAACGGTCAGAAGACCCCATCTTACCCCATCTTCTTGGAGGTCACTGTCCAGCCACAGCTGGCTGACCCATCCGTTCTCAGTAACTAGCAGGAACCAGGGAGCCCGCTGTGGATGGGAACCTCACATCTTTCCTGTGACCAGTGGCCCCTAGGTTCCTTAGAGCCTAGAAGTCAGGCCCCAGCACCAGAGGGCAGGAGAGCGCCTTTCAGCACCTGGACAAGGCCCTCAGAGCTTCCCCAAGAGGGTCTCTCTTTGCCCACTCCTGAGCCGGCTCAGGGGTCTGAGGGATCCAGTCTGAGCAAACAGATAAGCACTGGCCTTAAGGGTAGAGGGCAATGGGTGGGGCTGGGATGTCTAGGAGTGTCACCCAGCCTAGTCTCTGATCCTTGACCTGTGACCTCCTCCCCACCCCCACCCCCGCAGGTCTTGCCCACTCACGCGGGACGTGTCGCTGCTCCGCTCTCCCACCACATGGAACACACACCGAGCCGGCAGCCCCGCCGCAGCCCTCACTGCCCCGGCAGAGGAGGCGCACAGTGTCTCCTACCCCAACTGAGCGGGTCCGGGACGCGCGTGGGGCTCCCGTCCCTGCCTGGCAGGAGCGGGTGGCGGCCGCACCCGTCACCGTCTCTCTCCCCGGCGCACAAGCACAAAAGCCGCGGCTCGAACAAAGACGCGCTGCAAACTCGCCGGGGAGGCGGGACGGCCCGCGCCGCGGCCGCTCTCCACGAGGCGGGCGTGCCCGGCCGTGGGGTCCCCGCGGCGCCCCGCAGCACTCACCTGGCCGGCGCCGACCTCTTTCTCTAGCTCGCCGTGGCGGTTGTGCCACACCAGGTAGTGCAGCGGGTACTTGCCCTCGGGCCCCTTCCTGGCGGAGGCGTTGGCGGGGATCATCGCCCGCTCCTCATGCCGGGGCCACGGCGCCCGGCCCGGGAGGAGGCGCCGCGCCGGAGCCGGGGCCTGGGGCCGCGGGGCGGGGGGCTGGCGCTGCCTGTTCGCAGGGCTGCGGCGCTGGCATGTGCGAGCGGCGCCGGCGGGCGGGGGCGGCGTGCCGGGCGCGGGGCGGGCGGGGGCGGCGTGCCGGGCGCGGGGCGGGCGGGGGCGGCGTGCCGGGCGCGGGGCGGGCGGGCGGCCGGCGTCCTCGCGAGGCGGCGGCGCCGGCGGGCGGCGCGGAGAGGCCCCCGCCCGCCCGGGAGGGAGCGGGCACCGGCGGCGCGGCCTCGCGCTCGCCTCCCACACCCCCGCACACAGAGGCGCGGCCCTGCGGAAGGAGCGGCTCCCGCGGCGGGGGCGCACGGGGCGCAGGGACGCGCGCCCGCCGCCCCCGGCTCCCCGCAGCCGCGCAGCCCGGCCCGCAGCCTGGGCGGCCGGCCGGGGCGGCGGGGGTGCGGGGGGCAGAAGAGCGGGGGCCCGGGTGCTGCGGGCCTGCGGCATCATGGGGCTTGTAGTCCCTTTCGTAGAAGTGCCGAGGGGCCCCCTCATCCCCGACAGCATGGGAAGGCCAGTCAGGCCTGGCTGAAAAGGAGGCAGCGTCTGTACTGCGTCGGGTGGGTCGGATCCCCACCCGCTGGCGGTTTACCTTTTGCTGGGGGGAGGAGGGGACTACAGGCCTCGCTTCAGCATTGGGGGGACGCAGGAAGGTGTGGCCTTCACGATTGAGTTTGGGTCCCAGTGGAACGTGAGGATGGGTCCAGATTCCCAAAGAAGCGTGACTGATGGGTGGACTCCTGAGAAAGGTGCGGGGCTTTAGCACCAGGAGTCACTGGAGCAACCAGGGGTCTGACACCTGAATTATATAGGAGTCTTCCTGCCCTTTTATAAAATTAAACTTTATCTTCCACACTTGACAGTAGAAGGAGAATGTCCACTAAGTCTGGGAGGACAGTGCCCCTCCTCCATACACTGTCCTCTGCAAAGACCAGAGTGGGGCTGGGCAGAGAATGCAGTAGGTTGCAACTAGCTCCCCACTTCCACCCTATGTGGCCCATTCAAGAGAAGTGACTGATTCTAGAGACGTATTTCCTTCCTGAATAACCCAGGGCCGAGAGGTCCTTTCTGAAGGGTCCCTGTAGACCCGAGGGTAAAAGTGGCCACCTATTGCAAGGGCAGGAAGGACCTGTCCCTGGAGGGAGGAGGAGCTGAGATCTTAGACCCGAGTTCGAATTCTTCCTTACTCATTGCCCAACTTGAAGCAAATTGCTTCAATTTTCTAGTTTCTCAGACCATTGGCCTCTCAAAATGAGACTGCCTCCTGGGCTGTGCTAAGTAACTGCCCTGGAAACGACACATCCCTTCCCTAACTAGGTGGACTGACAGGTGGTGCCTTTTTGAGCCCACCTTCGAACAAAACAGGAACAAGAAATTCCACACCATCTAAGTGGGAGGTGCTAGCAAAAGCTTGCAAGCTCTGCGCCTTTCTCGGGTTTTCTTTGTGTAGTCTTCTTCCTCCACACCCTGCAGTGCCAGGCCCAGGCGGGGAAAGAAGAGGGCGGAGTGGGCGGCCGCGCCCCTTTCTCCAGCCTGGGAGGAGCCAGCCGGCTCCTCGGGCAGCCAGGGACCGCTGACCACCTCTACCACGAGAGGTCAGCAGAGTGTAGTGACTGAAGCCGGCGTTGAGGAGGGGGCTGGAGCTGGGGAGGGTCGCTTAGGAGTGACTGGGAGAATGCCTGTACGTTTCCTTATTAAATTGTTTTTAGAACCTTGTCTGTGATTGCTCTTTAACTGTCCTGCTTCCTGAGGTGAAGACATCTCCAAAGGGAAATCCTGAAACCCTTTTATCCCTAGCCCCAGGCCCAGAAGCTCTGCTGTGGCGAGGCTGGGGGCTTCCGGAACAAAGTTGGAGGGTGAATCTGTGCTGGGCCACTCCCAGGTAGTGGGGCCAGGGGTATGTGGGGCAGAGTGAATCAACCTTTTTCTCCTGAAAAATCTTGGAGCTCAAGAAAGGAGGGAGCTCAGCCTGGACTGAGGGACCTATTCCCTGGGCAGCCGGCCCTCTTTTTGCCAGGCCGGCAGCCATACATAGACTCAGGTGGCTTTTCCTCCTGTCTGCCCGCTCCAGCTGCCACGTGCTCCAAACGCGCCCACACAGCAGAGAAACAAAGACAGCCAAGCGATGGGGCTGCCAGCAGCCGCCTCGACATTTAATAAATGAAATTCCAGAGCTGGGGGTCGATCGGGTGAACTGGGGGGCCACCGCTGGTGGGCTCTATGCCCAGTGTGGGTGGCCAAGCCACTCCTCCCGTTTCCAGGGATGGGGCCACCAAGCCCACGGACTGACTTTTCTGTGTGAGTGCAGCACTGGGAGGAAGGTGTGTCCCACCTCCACTCTGAGAGGTATCCCTGCTTGCAGAAGCCCCGACAGCCAGCGGAGGGGAGCTGCAAGAAGATCTTTTAAAGGTGTGATTATAAATGTATCCCTGGATCGCGATTTCAAACTAACTTGTCAATCTGGGCTGCAGTGAAAGGCGATGGAGGCAGCTTTGCATGTATTTCGGGTGGTGTGACTCATGAGCATTACTTGTCTCCCCCAGGGTAGCAGCCAGTCCACCCACAAAGTCACTGCTACTCTGGCACTGCTGGGATAAAATCATGGACCAACTCTGGCTCCCTTACCCCAGGACTCTCTCCACCACCACCACTACTCCAACCCTGTTACTGAGCAGGACTCCCTGAAGCTTGGGAACTCTCCCTTAATCGCATCACTACTAACCTGGCCCCCAGGCCTGCTCCTGGGAACCCTTGCCCTGCCCCCTTGCCGCAAGCACAGTGCTCTGGACTTTTGCTGCTGCAAGGAGGGGGCTGAGTGCACGCTGGGCACACTTGTATGGGGGAGCATGCTCAGTGCCTGGGTGTACCCACGTGTGGCCTGCGCCTGTTCCCTGTCTCCCTCCCTCCCCAACCCCTCACCCGGGTCAATTCTCCCTGTGAAGTTCAGGAAGAAATGCGGCCACAAAGTCCCTGTAGGTTACATGCGCTCGCCCTGCACACACTCCAGTGGCCCAGAGACACCGCAGATGTATACAGGACAGATGACAAGTGGATATTACTGCATACAGTCTCTGTAGTCACTCCTCGGGAGGTCTTTAAAAACTGCCCAGATGCTTTCCTCTTTGGATGGAAGCACTGAGAAAGTACAGAGGTATTCTTGGCCGGGAGGTAGGGCGATACACTACATGACCTCTCTGGCACCTGGGCATCCATATTGTTGGCGGCGTGCATAGTCAGCAAGGGCGTGACCACACACACACCTGGACACGAAGATGCAGACGCATGGGGGACACACACCTTGCCCCAACCAGAGATAGGCGGACACCCAAACCACAGCCCCTTGACGACGAGGGGGGCCTGGGCCTCCAGCTTTTTACTCTCTTCCTTGATCCCCAGGGGTCACTGTCCCAGGGCCCGATCTCCCAGGCCACCTCCACCGGCCCCCCATCTCGAAGGTGACAGAGCTGTGGTGGTGACTCCCATGGCCTCCAGGCCAAAGGAGCGCCAGGGCCGGGGTTAGGGCCGCAGGCGCCTCGGCCCGCCGGGACCAGGGCACGGCAGCGGCCCCTTTAAGCGCTCCCGCCCCTCCCGCCCGCGCTCCCGGCTTCCTTTCTCCGGGAGGCGCGGCCGGCTGGCCCGGTCGGCGGGGCGGCCCCTCCCCCGGTGGGCAGGGCCTGCGCCGCTTCCTGCAGGAGCGACCGGGAGCCGCGTAGGGGGCGGAGAAAGTGAGCGGCGAGCGGCGGCGGGGCGGCGCGGGGCGCGGGGCGCGGGGCGGAGGGCGCCCGAGGGCGAGCGGGCGGGTTCCGGGCGAGCCCGGGGACGGTCGGTTGGCCGGGCGCGCGGAGCCTAGCCGGGGCCTTCCTGGAGCCGGGCCGGGCAGCAGGGGCCGCCGCCCGGGCCCGCCGCCCGCGCCCCCCACGCTGGCCCAGAGGGCTGCGGCCGCGTCGCCGCTGAGGATGTCCCGGAAGGGGCCGCGAGCGGAGGTGTGTGCGGACTGCAGCGCCCCGGGTAAGCAGGGCCGGGCCGGGGGCGGGACCGCGCACGGAGGCCGCCGGGCGGGCGCCGGGGCCTGGGGAGGGCGGGGTGGGGCCGGGGGCTGCGGCCTCCCGCCTCGGGCCCCTCCCGGGCCACTGCGGAGCCGCGTCCTTGGCAGGGGGGCCGGCCGGGGGGGCCCTGTTCGCTGGCGTCCGCGGACAAGCGAGGAAGGACGTTCCCGACGCCACCTCCCACCCCTCAGTCTGAGGGAGGCGGGCGGCTATCTGCTTCCCCACCATCTCAAAACCCAGACGGAAGCGCCAGCCTGGTGTGGCAGGAGGGCTGTGGCGGAGGCCCGCAGGGTTTAGGCGGGTGGGGGCGAGTGTGGTCTTATGTCATGTCAGTGCCACCCCCGCGTCTTGCACCTGCTGCTCACATGGTCTGCTGACCCACTGGGGTGGCGGAGGGCAAGGGGCAGAGAGCTGGGCAGATGGGCGCCGGGGGGCGTGGGGGCAGGGGGTCTTGTATACTGTTTCCTCCCAAGCAGATGAGAACTCCCTGCCCCTGGCGCCCAAGGCTGGGGCTCCTCTCAGGGCCTGATGTTGAGGGCCAGTAGGAGCTTAGCTAGGCATCTTCCACGGAAGCATCCCCAGGCCACTTGGTGACTGGGAGCCACTAGACTTGGCTTTTCTTGTGCCCCAGTAAAGCCTGCTTGGGAAGGTGGCCTTGGCATTGGCCCAGGTTGGGCACAGACCCTGCCTGGTCCTCTAGCCCATTCTAGCCAGAGATGGGTAGGAAGCAGTGCTGAGGGGTGGCCAGATTCCCTGGTCCCGCCGTCTTCCTGGCTGTATTTACCGTGGCGTGTACCTTCTCCTTCCCAGCAGAGTCAGGTCCAGGCTGATGTGACCCCCCCTGACCTGCTGAGGAAGTGAGGAGCCGCTCCATTCTGATGTGGGAGGACGTTGCCAGGGATGAAACTCAGTGGCTGGCCTCCGGCCCTTGGCCATTCTGTCTTTAGAAAGGGAGCTCTTTACCTGGTAGACCTCTGGGCAGGCTCAAGGGGTCTGTGAACTCGAGGGGGCCTGTGGGCACACAAAGTGTGAGAGTGTGGGGGGCTATTTTATAGACCCATAACTTCTAGCCACATTTTGGACAGGCCCAGGACCCTAACAGGTTGAGACCCACGGATGCTCTGGTGGTTCTATGGCTCCAAGCACGAGTGTTTGGGAGCTGTGGATGCCTGGCAGAGGCATGGTACTCTGTGCTGTGGCTGTGACCCCGAGGCCTCCTCTCAGGCCACTCCATGGTTTAGAGGGCTCTGAAGAAGCTATCTGAGGGGTATGTGTCCTTATCCCGAATTAGCTGGAAACTATGATTCCCTTACTCCAATCACAGGCAGGTCTGGGAATAGAGGGGCTAAAAGGAGAGCTTGCCTTCTCTCTGTCCCAGGCTGTTCTGCACCTCTGCTGTGTGGGCGTAGCGTGCGGGTGGGCAACTAGAACTGGGAGGGGTGTGCTTAGCAGACATCCTATCAAGGGAGCCTGGACTTCAGTGTTCCCTTTGTTTCCTTCTTACTCTGTGACCCATGGCAAGACTTTCCTCACTCTGGGCTTCAGTTTCCTCAACTGTGAGGCAAAGAAGTTGGAGTAGAAATGGTTTTTGAGGTCCGTCCCTCCCAGCTCTAAATCTGTGACCCTGAGTCTGGGCTTGAGGAACATAGGAACCCATCAGCAAGGCAGTTGTTCTTTCTCCACTTCATTTGACTGGCTGAGGCTCTGGATGCCCAGTGGCCTTGGGGAGAAGTGATGTGTATCTGATGTGTTGGACTGTCCAGCTCATGTCCCCAGTCCTTGTGCCACCCAGGCATTTGTGTTCTGGGTACCTTCTTTTCCCCTGATTCAGGATACAGGTCAGGAAGACATAGATGGTGAGAAGGTGAGGGTGTCTGAAGTGGGCAGGGTGCTGACAAAGTCTTACTGATCACCCCACCCCAGCACCTCATATGGTATCTGGCACATAGTGGGCAGTCCCCAAGTGTTGGGGTGCTTATCAGAACCCCCTCTGGCTACTCGGGGTTACCCCATACCCCACCATATGATGCATGGAGTGGCATTTTCGGTGTAGGAGCTGGAGCCACTCCAGTAAAAGGCTTGAGGGTAGCCAGCAATCTGAAGCCCAGACCCAGAGCCACCCCCCGACTCCCCACCCCTGGTGTGTACCTTGCACCCAGAGTCCTAGGCTTCTCTCACTGTGATAGGAATCCTGCAGTCCCAGTCCTAGGAATGGGGTTGCAGGTTTTTTGTAGTTGGTTAATTTGGGGGCATCATGGAAGTGAAAGGTGAGGTGCAGCCTAACACCAAAGGCCTCCATCCCCCTCTACTCCCAGGCCTGGGAACGCAGGGGATAAGTGTATCTTTTGAGGCAGCTGGACGTGGCATGGCTGTCATGGCAGCTGGGGCCACCTCATTCGTTACCATCTGTGTCCCTGCCTGCCTCAGGAGTCCAAGAGAGGGGCAGGGGTGAAGGAGCCTAGAGAACGTGCGTTCCCCCGTTTCTTCCCCTCCACTCACCCATCCACACAGTCCTGGCTCAGCTCTGAAGGCCTGCTCCTCACCCATGGACCTCCATCACAAAGTGGGGACCCTTTGGCAGCCCCGGGCACAGGTGTGGGCACCTACGGGCACCTTGGATGAGCAAGGCTGGGTACCAGCTAGGGACATTTGGGAACCTGCAGACTCACTTGTCTCCTCATAATGTAGATTATTGTGGGGGTTGGGTGAATGGTGGGCTCTCTTCCTCCTTTATTGAGATATAACCTGGATGGCAAAGTGCCTGCACTTTACTGTTTAGCTTGATGAGTTCATATATATATATATATATATATACATACATACATACTCCACCTCTAGACAGGAGAGGTGGATATATATATATATATGTGTGTGTGTGTGTATGTATATATATATATATATATATATATATATATATATATCTAGACAGGAGAGGTGGATATATATACACACACACACACACACACACACACACACACACACACACATATATATATCCACCTCTCCTGTCTAGAGGTGGAGTATGTATGTATGTATGTATATCCACCTCTCCTGTCTAGAGGTGGAGCAGTTCCATCACTCTGCAGGGTTTCCTTGTGCCCCCTTCCAGGTAATGCCCCCAAAGGTACCTGCCATTCTGACCTCTGTCCCTATGGATTACTCTTGCCTGATTTCAAGATGGTGGGCTCCTCCCACTTCCCTTGTGAGACTCTGGTCCCTGGCTCAGGAGAGGCTGTTCTTTATAGACCTGCTGGCCCCAGAGGCCAGTAACAGCTTTAAGGGTGACGTGAATTTACTTTAGCAGAGGCCTCCATGGGGTTGGCCCTGGTAAACATCATCCCAGCCACTTGCCTCCACACATCAGACCCCCACCCTGGCTAGAGGCAGAAGTCCAGGAGGGTTGGCAGGATACTGAAGAGCTGAGCACATCCTCTAGCCCTTACGTTCTCTGTCCCTTCTGCTCCAGGGAGCCTCTCTGTGACAAGGGTCTCTTTAACCTTAAACTTCAATAGCCTTTTGATTTTCAGAAACCCCTCCTGGCTCTTCTGCTTAGGAACTGGCCTAGGTGGGGCTTAGGGGCTCCTGCTTGGGTATGCCCAAGGCCCCTTGGGCATTGGGAGTAAGTAGTAAGGTGAGGGAAGGCTTCTCATCTGGGTTATTCAGAATTGAGCTGGAACCAGTGTGCCCCAGACCAGGACAGTGTCCCCGGCCCAACATTTCTGTTTCAGATTATTGTGGAACCACAAGAAGACCCCTCCCCCAGGCTAGAAGTGTGCGGAGCAAAGCTTTGGACCACCTTCTCAGGATCCTGGTCCCTTAGTCACTGCTGTATTCTGGGGCTTGCCATGTCTGGTCTGGCCTGGGGTGGGGGTGGGGGCCTCAGGGCGGCCCATTTGTGATCCTGGCCTGGGCGGCTCCCCACTTACAGGAAACCCCACCATTTCAACAAGAGGAATTTAGGCTGCGTCATTTCCAGCTTCCTGCCTGAGCTGCTGGAGGTGACTGGCTGGAGGGCAGACCCCTGACCCAGGGGTGCTTCAGAGTGGGGAGAGGGAGCTTTCCATGCCTGGGGGCCTCACTGCTTGGGTAAAGCCAACACTAACGTATGCATTAGGGCTCCCCCTCTTGGCACAGATGGCGTGTCCCTTCCTTTTGGGCCCCTGGAATCAGAAACCCAGGCAAGCTCCTTGTGTATCCTCTGTTGCCCTGTTTTAGGGGATCCTTTTTTTTTTTTAAATTATTTATTTTTTATTTTTTGAACTGAACTGGGGGCCTCACCGCATTCGGGAAGCACACCTCAGTTCAGCATGTCATCCACACGGGCTGGAGCCGGGATTCGATCCTCGGTCCTCGGGGCTTCAAAGCGAGTGCTTAACCCGCTGAGCCATCCCGACTTTCCCTTTAGGGGATCCTTAAAGAAGCCCTGACCCAAAGAGCTGAGCTCCCTCTTTCACTTCCTGTTTCCATACCACGAGGAGACACCTGCTGTGGGCTTAGCTCATGCTGCACCCTGACTCAAAGTCCCTTCACAATTCTGGGAATTTTGATGAAAGTCGTTGAGGGGACAGGTCTGAGAATCACCCGCTGGTTGGAGAGGCTCTTAGTACCCTGAGCACTTTGGGGCAAAGCAGAGAACCAGCCCCCTCCCCCCTGCTCCTCCAGGACAGGGCTTCCTGAGACGGGTGGGGCAGGGGCCTGGGCACACAGCACGGTGTCCTGGGAGAGTGGCTCCCTGCCCCCACTCTCCAGTGGCACACAATGGCTGCTTTCTCCCTGTGACCTTTCCAAGCCTAAGCTGTGTGCAGCTGTCTCCTCCCCCTCTCCCAAGGGGCCTGGGATGGGTGGCATCTCCTCTGCCCTTGAGAAGGACCCCAGGAGCTCCCACCCTGCCTTGTCCGCTCTTCTTTGTTTTCAAAGTTCACTTCTCCTTAAGGAGTGGAGAGTGGTCCCCAGCACCCGCGTCCACTGGGGGCTGCCCCCTTCAGAACAGAGGCAGAAGGGCCTCATGGCACAGTCTGCAGCATCTAAGTGCCCGGGTCCACATCCCAGCCATCCCACTCGTTAGCTGTGTGACCTTGAGCAAGTGCTCTCACTCCTCGGGAGCCACTGTCTCCTCCCTGGTGAAGCAGGGGTTTGTACAGAGAGCATTTTCGACTTTGCCTAACAATTTTGAGAGACATCATACACACAGCACCCAGTATTACACCGTGGGTGCTCAGTCCATGTTAGCTTCTTTGCTCTCTCTGTGCCCCATAAGAGGGGCTCCAGCTCAGCCCATCGATGATGGTGACAGGAGGCTTGGGCATGAAAAGGCGTCTTTGCTTGCAAGGATGAGGAGAGTCAGGAGCCCAGGGAGGGGCGTGATGGGCCAGGCAGGTGGGCCAGTGGCTCCAACAGAAGTCTGGGTGCGGGAGAGATGTGGGTGGCACTGACCTTGACACAGGAGGAGTGCCTAGGGATGTGTCAGCATTGAGGTGGCATCCCCTAGCCTTGTTCCCTAGGGGTAAGCTGTGTGACTGGTAGTGGTGGCCGCAGAACAGGAGGAGTAGGCCCTGGGAATCACACCTGCTCAGAGAGGCAAAAATTTGTAGGGAGGGGCTTGGCTCTGTCAGTCGCCAGCTTCGAACCTTTGGGGAAATTCGTCCGGCTGGCTGTGTTAGCTCAAATTCCTCATCAGTAGCCAGCTCCTAGACCTTTGGGGGACTGCGTGAACGGGTGTGTGTGGAATACTAAGCATTGCACTGGCCCAGAGCAGGTGCTCAGGGTGTCTCACCCCAGTCTGTTGTTGGCTGACCCTTGTCCCCACCCTGGCAGACCCTGGCTGGGCCTCCATCAGCAGGGGTGTGCTGGTGTGTGACGAGTGCTGCAGCGTGCATCGGAGCCTGGGACGCCACATCTCCATCGTCAAGCACCTTCGCCACAGCGCCTGGCCTCCCACGCTACTGCAGGTACAGTGCCTGGTTCCTCCTTCCCCACAGTGTGCTGAGCACAGGCGCATTCCCCACATAGCCACGTAACACATCTCCATGGAGTCTGCAGCTGCCAGGGGGCAGCATCTCCCTGGGGCAGAACCTAACATTGACCCTTTCCACCCATCCACTCACCTGTGCAGAAGGAGGTGTTCAGGACTAGAGCCAGACAGGCCTGGACACTCACCCCAGCTCCACCTCTTACTAGCTTGGCCATGTAGTGTTGAGCAGGTCATTTAGCCTCTTTGAATCTTAGCATGCCGGCCATACAACCTGAAATGCCAAACAGGGCCCACATGCTTGGCTAGCCTGACTGGATGGAGAGGCAGTGGTGACGAGCACACAGTGGGCCCCTGTTTGTAGCCACAGTGGCTGCGGCCGGTGCCCAGCTCGCTCACTTGGCATCTCCTCCCGCAGATGGTGCACACACTTGCCAGCAATGGGGCCAACTCCATCTGGGAGCATTCCCTGCTGGACCCTGCGCAAGTGCAGAGCGGCCGGCGCAAAGCCAACCCCCAAGACAAAGTGCAGTGAGTCGGGCTGGAGGGGTGGTGGCCGAGGCTGTGTGGTCTGGGAGGTAGCTGGGTGACTAGCCTCTCCCACTCGGCTCCGTTTTCTCCTGTGTTGCACACAGCCCCATCAAGTCAGAGTTCATCAGGGCCAAGTACCAGATGCTGGCATTTGTCCACAAGCTTCCCTGCCGGGATGACGATGGGGTCACCGCCAAAGACCTCAGCAAGGTTCGGGAGTCCCACAATGGACGGGTGGGCCTCTCCTCTCCTTCTGACCCATAATTCCCTGAAGCCCTCTCTTCCATCACCATGGAGCCCTGGGCCCCAGAGGCAGCCAGGTCAGGCAAGAGCAGCAGTCCCTCTGGTGAAGGGAGCAGATTGCTATTGCGTGGTCAGGCAACATGTGGTCAAGGCCTCTGACCTCCCAAGTAGACACACAAAAGCCAGGAAAACTTTGGGCAGTTTCTTAGCCTCTTAGAGTCTTGGTTTCCTCATCTGCAAAATGGGAAAGAAATAACTGCATCTACCTCATAGATAATGCTTGTTCCAAGCAGGGCCTGCAGCTTATGGTAGACTGACAGCACCTGTTGTCAATTGGTATTAACTCCTAGTGGGAAGCCCTCTGTGCTCTCTGACCACCCCACTGCAGCTGGGCCCTTGGAGCTGGTAGGAGTCCCGGGCACTGCCAGGACCAGAGGAGGGGCCTCATGCACACACATATGTTGCACACTCCACTCCTTGCAGCAACTGCACTCGAGCGTGCGGACAGGCAACTTGGAGACATGTCTGCGCTTGCTGTCCCTGGGTGCCCAGGCCAACTTCTTCCACCCAGAGAAGGGCACCACACCTCTGCACGTGGCTGCCAAGGCGGGGCAGACGCTGCAGGCTGAGCTTCTTGTAGTGTATGGGGCTGACCCTGGCTCCCCTGACATTAATGGCCGTACACCCATTGACTATGCCAGGTGAGGGCCGGGTGAAGGGTGAAGCATGGGGGGCAGGGGGATGGGCTGCTACTGCAGGCTGAACCATGCCCCTCCCCACAGGCAGGCGGGGCACCATGAGCTGGCCGAAAGGCTAGTTGAATGCCAATATGAGCTCACTGACCGGCTGGCCTTCTATCTCTGTGGACGAAAGCCTGGTGAGCAGAGTTCGGGGCAGGGCGGACCTGGTGTGCCAGGCAGGTGGGACTCAGACACACCCCAGCAGCAGGTGCCATGGTGACAAAGCCAGCTGGGGAACAGCGTTGCTAGGCAACTGGCTCCTGTGAAATTGATGCAGGCTCCGGGCTACAGCACATTGGGACAGGGAATGGGGGTGGGCATAACTCTCAGGGCTCTTCAGGGTGGCCTGCCCTCCTCCCTTTCTCCTAATACTTCTGGGTGCCACACCCTGCTCATGGCAGTGAGGTGGGCTCCCAGCTGCTAAGGCCACCCAGCACCAGTGACTTGGCATTTTTATTTTTGTTCAGATCACAAGAATGGGCATTACATCATCCCACAGATGGCTGACAGGTGAGTGCCCACAGATGTCCCTTCCCCGAGGGTTGTCTGACCCCCCAAACCCACTTCTCTCACCCCAGGATTTTGGGGACTAGGACCTCTCCCCAACCCCCCAGCCCCTACCCCGCACCGCCCCCTAGGGGCTGGAGGCACAAGCATTTCACAGCCCAGTCCTCACTCCCTGATGCTGGGCCCCGGGGCAGGCAGGTAAGTCATGTCAACTCAACACACGGCCAGCACAGCCTGAGCCCCCTCCTTTCAGACACACAGGGCCAGGGTACAAGGATCACCCCCAGGAGCAGTGATCACTGGGTTCTGTTCCCAGGAGCACTGACCCCACCATGAAATCTTTAGATGAACCTCTGCTCTTCAGTGAAAAGGTGGTGGGCTCCAGGGATTTGAGTAACTTGGGGACTCCAGGCCAGGCTTCTGTGGTGTGCTCAGGAACTGGGCGGGGGCAGTGGGGTCGGGGGTGGCACCCACCATCTCTAAGTGCTTCTCCCTCTGAGCTGAGGCCTTGGCGCCCCAGGCTGTGGGGTCATCTCCCAACCCCTCACCCAGCCCACAGGTGGATGCTGGCTCCCCCTGGTGGCGCCTCTGATGGTCAAGGCTTCATGCCAGGCTATCCCTTCTGGCCAGGATCTGGAGAGAGGGGACCTCCTCCCTCTCCAAAGGCCAGTGTGGCAGATGAGGGTGGTCAGGCCTGGGTACCTCGGATTCCTGAACCCAGACCTCCGGTTCTGAAACCCTAATACGCTGCCCCCGAGTTCTCTGGTCTGATTCTGCCTCGTGTGTGCGCCTACGTGTATGAGTGTGTATGTGGGTGTGGGGGGGGTTGCTGTAAACACACACGGACATGCATTCAATGAAGTATTAACCGAGCACCTTCCCAGTACCAGCTGCTGTTCTTGGCACTGGGACACAGAGGTAACTCAGACATGATCCCTGCCCTTAAGGAGCTCACGGTCTAGAGAGGGAGGCAGCCTAGTCAAACAGCTGCAGTTCAGCGTGGGGAAATATAGCAAGAGAGACAAAGGTATAGACGACAGACATACTGTGACAGACTGTGAGGCTGGAGCATATTGTGAGAGGCAGGGAATCCCAGGAGCAAGACTGGAAGAGAGACAGGGCGAGAGAGTGGCCAGGCCTGTGAGCCCCGACGAGCTGTGACCGTCCCAAGGGCAGAGTGGTTCTAAGCCTGGATGTCAGCTCTGCTGTTTGCTGCTTGTGTGACTTCAGGCAGACTACTGAACCTCTCTGAGCTTTAGATACTGTTCTTGGAAATGAGGGCAACAGTACCTATCTTTCTGGGCTGTTGAGAGGATTACATAAAATAATACATAGAAAACATTGAGCGTACTTTTCAGTGAGCTTTTTGTTGAAGTATGCCACATGCCTGTTATTATTGAGATACTTTTATGGCCAGGGGTCATACGGCCAGATGTGTCAAAAGACCACCCTGGGCTGCTGGGTGGAAAAAGTATTGTACGCGTAAGACTCGAAGCAGGAAGATGGATTAAGAAGCTAGTGCAAAAGCCCAGGAAAAGCCCAGGCCAAAGGAAATGAGGGCAGAGCCTGGGGAGAGCCTGGCAAAGGCCTGAGGGTGAGAGGGGTTTCAGGTGACTCAGTCGGCGTTGGTGCTGGGCGAGTGGGTCACGGGGAGAGGGGGTGAGCAGTCCAGGGGGAGGGCTGGGGGTTCAGTCTTGTATATTCCGGGTCTGTCGTACATGTGGAGATGGGTTTGAGCTGGACGTGGGAAGGCATGTGCTGCCCTGCTCCTGGGTAATTGCTACCTCTGTCCTGTTCTTCCCTCTGCTGCCTTCCTCTGGACTTAGATCTCGGCAAAAATGCATGTCTCAGAGGTATCTGGTGTCTGCCATGGGAGCAGGCTCTGGAGGTTGGGTGGGGCGGGGTGGCTCTTGGTGTATGGCATCTGGGGTTTTACCTCCCTGGGATCCCTGCATGTTTGGGAGGTCATTGGCAAGGGCCTAGACACCTCTCATGTTTGGCTGCTTCCCCATTCCTATCTCCTTCCATGTCCACAGCCTGGACCTGTCTGAGTTGGCCAAAGCGGCCAAGAAGAAGCTGCAGGCGGTAAGGCTGCTGAAACGGACCCCTAATACTTGCAGCTGCTCCCACTTTTAACCCTCCACCCTCACCCCTGCATCACCTGCTCTCACTCTAGCCTCCGCCCCTCCTCTCTCCCACCTCCCCACCCCTTGTCTTTGACCCTGGCTCTGTCTTACAAAGGCTCCCAGGGCCCCAACCCCACCTCTGACCTGCAAAGGCACTAGTTGGTTGGTCTGGTCTCCTTTCTGTCTCGAGCTTGGTGTCAGACCCCTACCCCTCTTTCCAGTTCTGAGATCATGGGGGCTGGTGGCACAAGTGACACAAGCCATTTCCCCCATCTTTTGACATCCTGGGGAGCTGGCCCTGTCAGCACCGAGGGCCAGGGCCATTTGATCTGACAAGCCCACGTTCCCCTCTGCCTCCAGCTCAGCAACCGGCTTTTTGAGGAACTTGCCATGGACGTTTATGATGAGGTGGATCGAAGAGAAAATGACGCTGGTGAGCCAGGAGGGTGTCAGGGGCCTGGGGCAGACCAGACAGAGCACCTACCTTTTGGGGAGAGGCTGGGCTCTAATGTGGCTCTCCAGGTCCTTTGCTGAAGCTAAGGAGGGGTGCCTGGGACTGGTCTGCTCAGCAGGCCTGGCTATAAGCCTCTGCCAGCTGTGAGCAGCCTGGGCAGCTTCCCTGCCCTGGCAGAGTGCGCTGAGTTGGATGGAGGGTAGTTGGCCTGTTCCTCCCACCGCCCCTCCCCAGACTAGGGCTCGTCTCTGCTCTGGCTGCCTCCCACTCTGGCTCTCTCCCCAGTCCTGCTCCACCCTCCTACATCACTCCTTCCTGGCCACAGCCAGGGTCCAGCCCAAACTCTAGGCTGGGCCTGGCGGGAGGGAGCCGCTTCATTGCTCGTTAGTCCCGAGGAGGCCTTGGCTGGCCTTGGCTCGCCTGTCTGCAGACCACTCCTGTCTTAGACAGCTAAGCTCGGTGGGCATGGGGAGGAGCTGGGAGAGCAGAGCCCAGCACTTCCCCTCCTCTGCCCCCGGGCCTGGCCACCTTGGAGATCTCCCTGCCCCTCCCCCACAGTGTGGCTGGCTACCCAGAACCACAGCACCCTGGTGACAGAGCGCAGTGCTGTGCCCTTCCTGCCCGTTAACCCCGAGTACTCGGCCACTCGGAACCAGGTAAGGGGACCTCAGGGGGCCCTGGGTTCCTGGGATTGCCAGGTCTGTGGGCCCTGCCCTTTCTCGTTGGCTATTGGCTGAGACCAGGCCTGAGCCTGGGCCTGTTCTCTACCCCTGGCTGAGGCCTCCCTCCAGGCCTGGCTGGCACTGGGATTTGGGAGTGGGCAGGAAGCTGTGGTTTTGAACACTGGACAAGCAGCCTCTAGAGTGGTGGGTGTTCTAGCCTCTTCCTTAGAGCTCCACCAGGCACCCCAGATCTGTGCCAGGTGAGGATGTTTAGCTGTGGTTAAAGCAGATAGCAAGGGGCCACCTCATGCCGGCCGGGCCTTTTCTGCCTCACAGGGGCGACAAAAGTTGGCGCGCTTTAACGCTCGAGAATTTGCCACCTTGATCATCGACATTCTTAGTGAGGCCAAGCGGAGGCAGCAAGGCAAGAACCTGAGCAGCCCCACAGGTGGGAAGGGTGAGGATGAGGTGCGGGCGGTGGGTCCTACTCCAGGATGTTCTCTTACGTGGCTCCCTTTTGGGTGTTGTGTGCTGAGCCCTGAGTGACAGACCTGTGCCCTCAGACAACCTCGAGCTGTCTGCGCGGAGCCAGAGTGACCTCGACGACCAGCACGACTACGACAGCGTGGCCTCCGACGAGGACACGGACCAGGAGCCGCTGCGCAGCGCGGGCGCCACACGCAACAACCGTGCCCGGGTCTGAGCCCTGCCCCGCCCTGGCCCCCAGGCCTCCATTGAGACCCAGCTCCCTGTCCTCTTGTAGCCCTGGGCCTGGGGGGCAAGTGGGCTGGGCACAGCGTTGGGAGCAGCCTCGGAGGGCACTGGCCCCGTGCCCCTGGTGGCTGACCAGCCTCTGTCTCGCTCTGCAGAGCATGGACTCCTCTGACCTGTCCGACGGGGCCGTGACGCTGCAGGAGTACCTGGAGCTGAAGAAGGCCCTGGCCACCTCCGAGGCCAAGGTGCAGCAGCTCATGAAGGTCAACAGTAGCTTGAGTGACGAGCTCCGGAGGCTGCAGAGGGAGGTGAGGGATGTGGCCTTGGTGGGAGTGGGGCGCCCAGGGCACCAGTGAGGAGGTGGGGGTGCTGCCTGGACCCCTGGAGTTTCTGACACCACGCTGCTCTAAGATCCACAAGCTGCAGGCGGAGAACTTGCAGATCCGGCAGCCGCCAGGGCCAGTGCCCACACCCCCACTCCCGAGCGAACGGGCAGAACACACACCCACGGGGCCTGGCGGGAGTGCCCACCGCAGAGACCGCCAGGCCTTCTCCATGTATGAGCCAGGCTCTGCCCTGAAGCCCTTTGGGGGCCCACCTGGGGACGAGCTGGCCAGCCGGCTGCAGCCTTTCCACAGCACTGTGAGTTGCCGACTGGTCTCCAGGGCGGGTGGGGGAACGGGCCTGAGGCCACCACAGGGCCTTGTGTCACACCCACTGTGCTGACTCCCAGGAACTGGAGGATGACGCCATCTATTCAGTGCACGTCCCTGCCGGCCTCTACCGGGTAAGCAGGGCCCGGGGCACGCCGTGGGTCTGTTTCTGCACGTAGAGTCTGAGCCCCAGTGAGTACCAGGCTTTGTGCTGGATGCTGGGTCCAGGAATGTCTAGACAGACATGGTCCCCACCCTCAGGGCTGGGAAGCTGGAAGGTGGGTGGTAGGGAGGAGAGACTGACTCCAGCCCTCCTGGGTTTCAGATCCGTAAGGGGGTGTCGGCCTCAGCTGTGCCCTTCACTCCCTCCTCCCCACTGCTGTCATGCTCCCAGGAAGGAAGCCGCCACACGGTAAGGCCCCATCCCGTGCCCAAGGGATGGGCTGAATGCGGTGTGTGCGTGGGAGGTGATGGGGGCTGTGTGGGTCTGTAGGCGTACTTACCTACCACCCTCCCCTGCATCCCCCAGAGCAAGCTTTCCCGCCATGGCAGCGGTGCCGACAGCGACTACGAGAACACACCAAGTGGGGACCCGCTGCTTGGGTGAGGCACCTGGCATGGGGCAGGCCAGGCGGGCCCTGGAGTGTCTGAGGGCGTAGGCAGGAGGCCTCAAGGCTGGACTGTCTCTCTCTCTAACCCTGGACCTCAGGCTGGAAGGGAAAAGGTTTCTGGAGGTGGGCAAGGAGGAGGACTTCCACCCAGAGCTGGAAAGCCTGGATGGAGACCTGGACCCCGGGCTTCCCAGCACAGAGGACGTCATCCTAAAGACAGAGCAGGTCACCAAGAACATCCAGGAATTGTTGCGGGCTGCCCAGGAATTCAAACATGATAGGTATGGGGGTGGGGTACAGGCTCCTATGGCCTCTGGGTGTTGCAGAGGGCAAGAGAGGGGCCAGTGTTCCACTACCCATGGAACCCTTCCCTGTATAAATTAGGGAGCCCCCCCTAACTTACAGCCTCCCCGCCCTCCACAGCTTTGTGCCCTGCTCAGAGAAGATCCATTTGGCTGTGACTGAGATGGCTTCTCTCTTCCCAAAGGTACAGGGGCCAGAGAGAGGAGCAGGGTTGTGAGGGCCTCAGGGCAGAGCAGGTGTAGCGAATCCAGTTGCTGCCGGGTGGTGACAGGCACCCTGGGCCATGACCTTGGCTCACTGTTGGAAGTCCGAGGCCCAGCTTCCTCCTCCCTCCTTCCAGAGGCCAGCCTTGGAGCCAGTGCGCAGCTCTCTGCGGCTGCTCAACGCCAGCGCCTACCGGCTGCAGAGCGAGTGCCGGAAGACAGTGCCCCCGGAGCCTGGCGCCCCTGTGGACTTCCAGCTGCTGACTCAGCAGGTGATCCAATGCGCCTATGACATTGCCAAGGCCGCCAAGCAGCTGGTCACCATCACCACCCGAGAGAAGAAGCAGTGACCACTCTCCCTCCACCCTCACCTGCACCCTGGGACCTCACTGGCCACGGGAGCTGGGCCACTCGACACTAATCCCCACCCCAACAGAGCCGCTGGCGCAAGTGCCCTTAGTGCTGCCAGGTGCCCTGGTGCCCATCCCCTCAAGCCCTGCAGGATGAGGAGGTGGGGTGGCGGGAGCTGCTGTCCCCCACATTCCATGCACCTCCCCTGTACATAGCATCCCTTCCCGTGTAGTGTGCAGGGGCCTGTCAGGCGTCACTCCCTTGGGGCACCCTCCGCAAAGGGTCCGGTGGGGATACTCCAAGTGGGGCAGCTCCCCTTACATGCACCCCACCCCCATGAGCCAATTCAGCCCTGTTGGGGCTGAGTGGGGGCATCTCCCTCCTCTGTACATAATCTCTGTGGATGTCCCTGCCCTGTAGCCACCAGCCCCCATGCTGCTCTCCTTTAATGCCAAACGGCCCCTGCCTCAGGTACAGGCGCCCGCCTGCGTTCCTGGGGTCCCCAGCAGCAAACACTGGAATTTTTTTCTCTCTCCTCCCTCCACTTCCTTAATGTTATGATAACATGTCCCCACGTGCCTGCGTGTGAGTGTGCGGGCGGCAGTGCCGTTCCAGGGGCCAGGGCCATAGCAGCAGGACCAGCACTGGGATTCCACCTCCCTCTCCCCCATCCTGGGGCCAGACTGCCAGGCTGACCCCTGGGGTCCTGACCACTGTCTCCCCTCACTCCCACCACTCGTACCCCTTCTCTGTGAACTTACAAAGGAAAACCACTTCCCTCCATCGCTCCACCTCCCTTGTGGAGGGGGGAGTGTGCTGGCTGGGGCAGAGAAATGAGCACCCTAGCCTGGGGCTGGCTCCCCGGGGGTCCCCAACTCAGCTGAGAGGCCAGCGCCTGCGCACCTGGAGCCTGGGGGGGCTGGCAAGGCACCCGGCAGTGTCCACCAGCTTTCTGTCCCAGGGGGCCAGGCTCTTCCTGTGTGACGGTGGTGAGCTGACTGTCAAGATGTGTGTCATGTACATTTGTATCAAAAATAAATAAGTGACCACGTGCTGTTTCTGATGCTTAGAGAATTGAGGGGAGGTGTGGGGAGGTGGCAGAAATGAACGGGAGAAAGACGAACCTGGTGAGAGGAGGAAGCAAATGAACACTGCACCTGCTCCAAACTGGGCTATGAGGGAAGGGGAGCCCTGCTGTTTCTTAGAAAAGGGGCTTGGAAATAACCGTGTTTCCTCGAGTAACACCACCACCCCTATGGTGGTAGGAAGGGTCCCATCACGCTCCCAAAACCCTGCTTCCAAGGCCAGGTCAGCGGTGCCCAACTTGATTATATATGGCCCACCTCACACGCAACCTAAAATGGCCCAGGGCAGTGTCCTGGGTGGGAGTGTGTCCGTGTGGCAGATGCACGAGCTCAACGCCGGGCTCTACTAAAATAATTTAATTAGAAATACAGGGAGTTCTGGCAAGGGAGGCTAGAACAGCTTTTTCTCCTCGCAAACCACACATTAAGGACGAATCCCTCCGCAAATGCTTAGGCAGCACTGCTCCATCTGGCCACCAGGGGGCGGCCCCGGGTGCAGGCCACGTGGCAGAGGTCGAGCCTCCCGGGGGGAGGAGGAGCCGAACCTGCCACAGTGGCAGGGCTGTGGCGGGTCAGTCGGAGCTGTCCCCATCCGGGCCGCTGTCCTGCGCGGGTGGGAGGAGGGGTCTCCGGCGTGAGCGTTTAACCCGACGCGGGGGCATCAGCAGCCTCCCCTTCAGCACAGCTATGGGCAGGGTGGGGAGCAGTCAAGGGCAGGGAAGCCGTGGGGGGACAGGGCGGGGCGGGGCCGGGGGTGATGGGAAGGGGAGTCTCTCACCAGCCACGGTGTCCTGGCTGTCCACTATGGACCCCCAGTAGATGCTCTCTCCTCGTCGGAAGTTTCGGTGCAGCCGAGTG
Organism: Craseonycteris thonglongyai; assembly: GCA_004027555.1. Classification (NCBI taxonomy): domain Eukaryota; kingdom Metazoa; phylum Chordata; class Mammalia; order Chiroptera; family Craseonycteridae; genus Craseonycteris; species Craseonycteris thonglongyai. The sequence continues at coordinate 27,683 of PVKE010007050.1, read as the reverse complement.
CAGAGTGTGGCCAGGGTGAGCAGCACCAACAGGAAGGTCAGGGCCATCGCAGCCCACGCAGCCTCCTCTGTGCGTGGTGTGGGACCCCGCGCTGCCCTCGGAGGCGCTGCTGCCTGAGGGGCCCGGGAAGCCTGACTGGGACAGGCACAGCCACCTTGGCTGCTCTGCCCTTTGGGCCCTTGAGCCTCTATCCTGGAGCTGGCATTGCCTCCAGGCTGCCCAGGCAGCAGGGGAGCAGTGGGCACAGGAGGGGCATTACCCTGCTCACCCGGGGTTCCTAATATGGTCTGCCTGGCCGCCAAGCTCCATGGGGAAGCAGAAGGAAACTTCAGGGCTGAGGGGGTGGGCTGGAGGCCAAGGGCAGCCCGCAGCCCACGCCTCTTGGCACCACCAGAAGAGAGCTGCCTTGACCCTCTAGATGCCACCTCCATACCTGGGGGCCACCAGGTCCGCAAAGTAAAGACCAGAGCTGCAGCCTAAGGAGGGAACAGATAGCATCACCCTTCCCCTACCCAGATAACCTGAAGGCCATGCCACCAACCAAGTCAGGGCACAGCACCCCTCACCTGCTCACACCCTCTTTGGGACAGCCTCCCTCTGTCCAGTGTTGGCATCGAGGGAGAGGGCCCGGAAAAGCTGTCAGAGCGGAACCATGCCTTCTTCCTCTGCTTCCTCCGCCACCGCCTCTTCAGCCAGTGAGCAGCCCAGACTGGCTCTACCCAGGCCATCTCCAGCACCACCCCCCATGCTGCCAGCACCAGGGGCTATGAAAGAAGGTAACTACTCGAGTTAAGATGAAGGTGGGGAGCAAGCAAAAGGAAGCCCCTCAACTTCCCTCGTGCATGGCGTGCAGCCTCTGCCAATGCCAGACAAGTGCCTTCCACGAACCACTTACCCGATCCTGAGTGAGGCTGGAGTCAGGGGCCAGTGAGGGCTGGGCCACACAAACGTGGGCCAAGATGGCAAGCTGGAGTTTCAACCAGGGGTGGGCACAGGGGTGGTAGAGGAAGCTGACATCCTCAGCCTGAAGGAAAGACACAGAGACATCAAGCCAGGCCTGGGTCCCTCCCTGAGAATCCCAAGTTCTCCCATCCTGGGGGCCAGCATGGCCACATGACCCTTCCAGCATCAGGGCTCGGCAAAGAACAAAGGACTTTGGATACTGGCATGTACTCTCTCTTGCCTTTGAGCATTCCTTTCACCCCTTCTCCATCAAGTGCCACCCCACAAAGTTCACAACTTCCATGACAGCATGCCTGGTTAACCCTTTGTCAGACTCGACCACACTCTTTAACTATTTCTCTGCATTGGCAACAATGGCTCTTACAGGTCCCCAGTCTAGACAGTAAGCATCCCCTCAACGGAGGCCAGGTCTTCTGGTCATTGATCCTATACATATATTTAGTCTCCCAAAAGCATTCAAATACAGGGCATGCCGGCAGCAGATGCACAGTCCCAGGATGGAAACACTTCATCAATGATTAATTCTTCTTTGATTGAGCTGACCTGATGCTCAGCACTGTGCGAAATGCTATAGGAGATGCCCAAAGACAACTCTTGGCAAGGAATGCAAAGGAAACTCGGGGACACAGAACTAAAGCAAATGAAAGCAAACGAATAAAATTCAAATCGATTACTTGTTAAATTTTAAGAGATAGGTTCTAAGCATTACACGAATTTGGAGAAGGTGATGACTAAGAGCTGATGGGATCAGGCAATCAGGCAAGGTCTCATGGGAGGGCTGACTCCTGTCCGGGGCTTTGAAGATGGATGGGAAGAGATGGCAGGTAGCCAGGGAACCACCTGGCTCAAGTCAGGACAGGACAGGTGTGGAGAGTATGGAGGAGCAAAGGTATAGGAGTGGAAATGAGCCTGGCACACGTGTGTGGTGGGTGAACAGACCAACATGATGAGGCCTATTTAACTAGGTAGGACCTGAAAAGCCCAGCAGGAGAGTATAACCATAAGGTGGGAAATGAGGAGCCACAGAAGGTTTCTGAACAGAAAAATGATTTAATGAAAGAGCTGTTTGAGGAAAGGAATCAGGTACGTGGCATGAGATCTCTTGGCCTGGAGCTATTACAAGGATCAAAAAAGTTAGATACTTCAAAAGGAAAACACAAACAGGACAGGGAAACTATCTGGTCACATGGGCAGCAAAAATAGAGGCAGCCATGCAAGCTGACCCCAGTCTGGAGCCTGGTAACATGAGGCACACTCCTTACAACAGCTTTGTATTTTATTTATTTATTTTTTTAAAAAATATTTTTATTTTATTTATTTATTTATTTTGACAGAGAGAGAGAGAAATACAGAGACAGAGATAGAGAGAGAACTGAACTGGGGGAGCTCCCAGTTCAGCACATGGTTCCGCACGGGCCGAGGCCGGGATTCGATCCCTGGTCCCCAGCGCTGCAAAGTGAGCGCTTAACCCACTGAGCCATCCCGGCTTCCCCAGCTTTGTATTTTCCAAACTGTTGTGACACACTATTCATTTACTCCTCAGGGATAGGGATGTTACTAATATCCTCTCTTACAGAAAAGTGGGACCCAGAGAAGTCAGAAGACTTCCCACAGTCACACAGCAGAATGGGACATGAATTTTCTTTTTTTTTCTTCCACCCTGAGCTCCCCTTGCAGCCTACTGCCCACACAACAGCATTTCAGACAGAGCACTGCAACGGACAGAGGCTTATGGCTCACCGTCTTGGGACCAAGAACACATTGCCTCTTCCTGAGAGAAGTGGTACAGAATGGAACTGATGAGCAGAAAAGGCGGAGAAAGCCATTAAGCAAGGAGCTCCATGTTTCCAGTGCAGAAACCAAGGATAGGTCCTGCAGGTACTTACCTGCCGAGTGCTCATCCGTGTGTAGGTCACTCTTGGTGACACCTATAAACAGGGAAAGAAGAGAGCTTAAAGCAGTTGGGGAACTCGGTGGGGGGTGGGGAGGGGACAGCAGGCTCCCGTGCCTCCAGACTGTGATGGAAACACTGGCGACCGAGTGCCGGAGGAACCGGCAGAGGTCCTCAGAGGGTGACTGTGGAGGGTGCAGAGGGGCCAGGCTACCCACCCCTCTGCACCCCTCGGGACTGGGCTACCCACCCCTTCACACCCTCTCTCCCACCGTCCTCCAGCCTCCTACCTGTGGTGGGAGAGGCCACCGGCCCTCGGGACAACGCCCTCCTGCCTCCTCCGCCGGCTCAGCCACCACCTGTGGGGCCCAGGCACAGAGGAGCTGGAGCGCGGGACTCGGCGAGGGCCCTCCCTTCTCCCTCCCCAGGCCCGGCCCGCCACAGGAGGACCCCTAATGCCCCCAAGAGGAACTTTCGGCCACGCGCTCTGAGATCCCCCGGCCGAGGCCTTCTCAGGGGTGACTCGCCTTACCTCGGTGGGGCTCAGGAGCCCCGCCAAGGCTGCCAGGAGAAGCAGCTGGGGCGAAGGCGGAGGAGGCGCCATCCGGCCCGCCCCGCACGCTGGGGAGCGCGCGCCACCCCCCAGCCCCCCGGCCTCCGCGCCTCCACGTAGAGCGCGGACTCGCTCGCGCCGCGCCGCGCCGCCCCCCTCCGCCGGGCCCCGCGCCCCGCCCCCGCCGCCAGGCCCCGCCCCCGCCGCCGGCCCCGGCCCCGCCCCCGCCGCCCTCCCGCGCCCCGCCCCCGCCGCCACCCCGCCCCCAGCGGCGGCCAGTGCGCGCACGCGCCCTGAATCCCAAGCCGGAAAAGTTTCGTGGGGGAGCCAGGCCCCAGCGCAGGGCGCGGCAAGGCAGGCGAGGGCCGGCTCCTCCGCCGGGTCCGCAGCTGCAGCGCCTGGGCGTGATCATGGAGCGGGGTTCAGGGCGGGAAATGGGATCCCTGTGGACCAGGTTCCCCAGCAGGGGTGACGGGTACTTTCCTCTGGCCAACCCGCTTCAGACCCGACAATGTGAATGGCAGAATTTAGAAGTCTGAGCTGCGGAAGGCGGCGGTCCCTGGTCTAGAGCCCCACCTGCAGCCCATCCCACTCCTGCCGCGCAAATAGGGCCCGAGCCCGGAGCAGTCCTGGGGGGGTTCAGGCCTCCAACCTCCCGAGCCTCAGAAGCTGCGGGGGGCCGGACCTGGCTCGGGACTGCCTTGTTCCCCAACCGCGTCTGCTGTCATTCGGTGGCCAGCGTGTGCCCGTGGAGTCACTGGTCACAGGGAGGTGTTGCAGCCACAGGCCTCGCCCCCAGCAGGGAGCCAGACCGCCCTGCAGCGGGGTGCGGGCTCCGCTGCCCCCTCCCAGGGCTCTCCTTGGCCCTGCTCAGGATTTTGAGAAATCCTGGGATAAGTGGGTGGAGGGTGAGGAATGAGATGCCTGGCCCCAAACTTCCAAAAGAGCGATAATGTCTTATTTCAGTAGTGTCTCACATACCTGTAACTTAGAAAGCGGTTCCTAGCCCTCCCCCTGTAGTCGCCAGCTACGGAGCTGATGAAGGGACTCCAGTCTAAGCCCACCCCTCCGCACGCCGGCCCGGCCCGCGCAGGCCCTGGGCCCGGACCCCCGCCTGGCCGAGGTATTGCGCATCGCCGGTGCCCGCGGGGCTGAGACAAACAAGGGCAGAGAGCGCAGCCGAGCCCGTGGACGGAAGCGAGGCTGGTGGCTCCGCTGCAGCTGCGAGAGCCCGCGTGGGGGGCTGCGGCTGGGTCACTTCTTTTCGCTGCTTCTCAACCGCGGTCCCTGAGGGCGCAGCGACAGGGCGGACGAGCAGGGACGGGGACTCATGCTCATTCCGGGCCCCTAAGCCTGGGTCTTGGAGTCTACCCGCTCCTCAGCTCCATGCCCTCCCCACTCGCGCTCGCCCTCGTTCCCTCTCCCTGGCCTCGGCCCCTTTCACCCTCTGCTCCTGCTTGTCGCAATCGCTGTACAAAGGGCTGGGGGCGGGAGTGGGGGGCGGGCGAGGGGAGCCGGGCCCGAACTGGCTGCCTCAGCGGGGCCGTGGCCAATCCGGAGCGCGCGCCCCCGCCCGGGAGGGCGCTAGGCAGCCGCTCGCGGCCGGGCGGAGCCGCGGGCAGAGCGGGGAAGTCACGGAGGGGACAGCCCGGCCGCCCGCGCCCGCCGCCCGCGCCCAACGCCCGCCGCCCGCCGCCCGCCGCCCGCCGCCCGCCGCCCGCCGCCCGCGCCCAACGCCCGCGCCCAACGCCCGCCGCCCGACGCCCGACGCCCGACGCCCGCCGCCCGCGCCCAACGCCCGCGCCCGCCGCCCGCGCCCGCGCCCGCCGCCCGCCGCCCGCGCCCAACGCCCGCGCCCGCGCCCAACGCCCGCGCCCGCCGCCCGCGCCCAACGCCCGCGCCCGCCGCCCGCGCCCAACGCCCGCGCCCGCCGCGCGCCGGGCTTCTCCTGTCTCGCCATGCCGCCGTGGGGCGCCGCCCTCGCCCTGCTCCTGGCCGCGTTCGCGCTGCTGCTGCTTGCCCGGCGGCTGCGGCGCCCCGAGAGGCGCGCCGTCGGAGCCAAGACCCTGCCGGGGGCCCGGGGACAAGACGACGACGAGGAAGCGCACAGCGGAGGCCTGGCAGCTGAGGTCAGCGAGGCGCGTGAGCCGCTGCCCGGCGGGTGCAGGCTCATCTGTAAGCCGTCGGCGCTGGCCCAGTGCCTGCTGCGCGCCTGGCGGCGCTCGGCGGCGCTGGAGCCCGGCCCGCGCTCCTGGCTCTCCGGGCCCCACCTGCAGACGCTCTGCCACTTCGTGTTGCCGGTGGGGCCAGAGCCCGAGCTGGCCCGCGAGTACCTGCAGCTGGCCGACGACGGCCTGGTGGCTCTGGACTGGGTGGTGGGGCCCTACGCCCGGGGCCGCCGGGCCGCCAGCCCGGGGGGCCTCCCGGCGGTGCTGCTGGTGATACCCAATGCGTGGGGGCGCCTCACCCGCAACGTGCTCGGCCTCTGCCTGCTCGCCCTGGAGCGCGGCTACTACCCGGTCATCTTCCACCGCCGCGGCCACCACGGCTGCCCGCTGGTCAGCCCCCGGCTGCAGCCTTTCGGGGACCCATCCGACCTCAAGGAGGCGGTCACTTACATCCGCTTCCGACACCCCGCGGCCCCGCTGTTCGCCGTGAGCGAGGGCTCGGGCTCGGCGCTGCTGCTGTCCTACCTGGGCGAGTGCGGCTCCTCCAGCTACGTGACGGGCGCCGCCTGCATCTCGCCCGTGCTGCGCTGCCGCGAGTGGTTTGAGGCCGGCCTGCCCTGGCCCTACGAGCGGGGCTTTCTGCTCCACCAGAAGGTCGCCCTCAGCAGGTGGGTGATGGAGCGGCGCATGGACAAGGGGGAACAGGGGCTTCGGGCTGACCGAGACGCAGCTCCGCCCCGTCTTGAATCCAACACGCTCTTAGGGCGATTGGGGCAAAGTTCTGCTTGCCCATTTTCGAAAGCGGTCCAGTCTAGACAGAACCAGAGAAGCGGGTTTCAAAGCCGTAGAGGCATCAGTCCGCATCGTGGTTCGCCCGCGGGGGCTCGTGCCCTGGCGCCCTGGCCTCGCCTGCACCACCGTGTCCGGGCAACCGAGGCCTCTTCCCCACCCGCCTCCCAGGCAGCGCCTGACATTTACCGCTTCGTGCACAGCTTGTCCAATCAGCAGAGACGGGAAGCGATTGCCACGGCTTATCTGTCCAGATTATTTCCTTATAGGCTCTGAGCCTGGAGGTGACAGAATCAGAAATTTGGTGGTGTTTGATTTATTGAAATTTTTTAGACCTGACAAATGTTTTTTCTATTCCTAGGTATGTACTCAGTATTTAATGTAATATTTAAAGAATATGTAAACTTTTTTTTTTTTTTAATCACAAGAAAGAGAACCATCTACCCTACCAAAGTAACAGGTGAGACTTTTCCACCAACTCCTGAGTGACTTTCCTGCTGCGCACACCCAGGCCTGGTGTGCGCTGCTGCTTTCCTAGGAGATGGTAGAATGAGGTCAAAGACATTATGGCCACACGTGTGACTGTGTGGCAGAGACCTGGGATTTGGGGTCAGGCCCACCTGATTCCAATCCTAAATCTCCAGCAAGTTAGTTCACCCCTTGGAGCCTCACTTTCCTCTTCAGTTAAATGGAGTTAATAACTACCTCCCATGAGATAACAGGAGTGAGGGCCTGTGCTCAATAAATGGTGGCAATTGTGATTTCTCTTGTTTTTCTTGTCCCGTTTTGCCACCTGTTCTAAGAACAGCAGCATGCTACCATGGCAACCTAGCGCTGCCAGAGCAGTGCAAGGCCAGGGCGTTCTCATATGACTTTTTTTGCTTTTTCTTTATTTTTGTTTTGCAGAGAGACAGCGACAGGTAGAGAGAAGGGGGAGGGCCCAGAGCAATCTCCATAGTTGTAGGTCATCAGTTTTCAATATAGTTTCATGCCACACGGGCACGTGGGAAGCTCCCACGAGGGAAGATAGCCCTGTGAAAACTGAACTGGGGGCCTCCCACATGGGAAGCACACCCCAGTTCAGCACATGGGTCCACATGAGCTGGGGCCAGGACTCGATCCTCAAACCCCAGGCTCAACCCACTGAGCCATCCCAGCTTCCCTCATACAGCTTTTAATTGACCACCATGAGCACTGACCCAACAATGCTGCATCAGCTGGAGGGAAGGTTGAGGGAGGTATGAAAGCTGACCCTATAGGAACGGCCCTGTTCCTACAGGGTCAGCTCAGAACGCAGGGCAAGCCCTCTTTGAATCTTTGCAGGAGACACACATCCAAATTCAATGGGCTAGTGATGGATTGATCTGCCCAAAGCTCTGACCTGCCCACCCTGGCCTCCTTGTCAGGATGCCAAGGCCTCTCCAAGGGGGTGGCAACAGCAAAGGTGTCCCTCTTCCCTGGAGCCAGTGCTCTAAGGCTCCCATTTGTTAATCCCCCTGTAAATTAATTACACACCCAGTCACTTCCTCTGCCACCCATTCCTCTCTAGGAATACCTGCCCCACTGATTAAGGTCACACCTATTTGTCATTATCTGGGTAGCATATTAGCTTTTAAACACAAACCAACTAATACCACCTAAAGTAAAATGTTCATGATGAAGGGGGTGACATCGGCTGATTTGGATGGTCTGAGCCAGTGAGTTCTTCTACGAGAGTTCACAGAGAGTCCCCAGCTAAGGTCAGGAGGAGACCTGTCCCCGTAACTCAGTGGCTATAATGTCAAATGCTGCCCCAGGACTGGGAAGGTAATGCCATGACAGGCCCCGTAGGAATTGTGACACAGGAAGGAGGGAGGAAATCCCCTGATTGTTCCCCTGGGGAGTGTTAGCCCCTGTCCCCAGACCTTCTCCTATCCCTAGAGGAGCCAGGTAGCTGTGTTTTATGTGAAATTTTCTGATTTTTAAATGATGACAATGAAATGGAAGTTTGACTAAACATGATATGGCCAAAGAAAGCTTCTGTGGTCAGACTCTGGCCGATGGGTTGGCACTCTGTAACTTCTGCTGCTAATTTGTTTTCTAATTCTTCCCTCTTTTTTCTGCCTTCCCCATCCCCCTTCTTGCTGCCAGGTATGCCACGGCCCTGCAGGACACAGTGGACATCCATAAACTGTTCCGGAGCCGCTCCCTGCGAGAGTTTGAGGAGAGTCTCTTCTGCCACACCAAGAACTTCCCCATCAGCTGGGATGCCTACTGGGACCACAACGACCCGCTGCGGGATGTGGATGAGGCAGCCGTACCTGTGCTGTGTATCTGTAGTCACGATGACCCTGTGTGTGGGCCCCCAGACCACTTTCTGCCCACTGAACTCTTTCACAGCAACCCTTATTTCTTCCTTCTGCTCAGTCGCCATGGGGGCCACTGTGGCTTCCTGCGTCAGGAGCCCCTGCCAGCCTGGAGCCATGAGGTCATCCTAGAGTACTTCCGTGCCTTGACTGAGTTCTTCCGAACAGAGGAGAGGACGAAAGTCTTGAGCAGGCGTCGAGCTTCGTTTCTAGGGGGCCGACGTCGCTGGGGAACCCTGCAGAAGCGGGAGGTCTCTCCCTCTTCCAGCATGGAAGACATCTTTAGCTGGAAGCGCTCATACACACGGTGAGACCTGGCCCAAGAACCCGCCTGTCCTGCAGGAAAGGACAGAGCTGGCCACGGCAGAGTCCTGAAGAGGTGGCGAGGACAGACGGGGGCAAGCAGCTCCAGGTCTCTGCCCCGGATTCAGCCCCTTCTCTCTTAAAAGGGGTCTGTGGAAAGAAATGGAACTTCCAAGAGCTGGTGTTCACTTTACTCTGAGCAGAACTCCTGCCCAGGCTCTGCTTAGCACATTCCTGCTCATCCCGGTCAGCAGCTGGGCATTCTCTGTCACTGCTTCCTGTCACTGACCTCATAAGGCAAAAAGAATAGCACCATTTAAGCCCAGGGACTCAGGAGAAAATGCTCTCTCTCTAGCAATGACTACAAAGAAGATGAGTTATGTGTGTCAATGGGTAGCTCTGTTCCACAGAAATCATCAGCTCTGAGACCCTGACTTTCAAGCTGGAGCCACTTGATGTAGTGAGGACAGGATGTTTGTGTCTTGGTCCCATTTCCTTCATTTTGTTCTGCGGTTGTGGCCCTCTGCCGACTTCATGTGGTGGCAGCTGGGGAAGCGGGCTCACAGAGCCGCGTGGCTGCCTCAGTCCCACGTGAGTGTGAGACAGGCAGCAGGGCAGTAAGTGCAGTGCGGAGGCTGGGTCTGTGAGAACAGCGAGGCAGAGGGTGGGAACAGTCTTTCAGACAACTTCTGCAGTGCTCGGTTGGAAATGGGGCTGATCTGCAGCGTCAGCCTAGAATCTTTGCTTCACTGGACAGATCCCAAGGATGATTTGAGGAACAGGAAGCCCTTGCATGTCCTTGCTAGACCGTGGCTCAAGGAGCCAGACTCTCAGGCACTCTAGCTCTCCCCCTGGTACCATTTCTAGGGATATGCCAGAGAGCCCTAGCCAGAGCTGTGTTTCTCCTGAGATGTGGGTGAAAACTACAAACCTTCTATCTTAGCTGTTCTCTGGTTAGCTACCCTCCTTTCTGACATTGGTACTAGCCTCTCCCTCTCCAGAGTCTGGAGAGACATCTGGAACCAGAGAAAACACAAGTTCTAAGAGGTTGGTTAGAGCTGATTCAGTAATTTATGAATATTTCACATTACTGTGTTTTCTGCTCAAATTATTCAAAAGGTCATCCATGTAGATGCAGAAAATGCTTCTTGGATCTGACCACGCAGTGACTGAGTGGGTCTTTGGTTTTATGAGGAGGAATAACACTAAAGACCAGAGGAAAACAAGGCATTGTGCAAACAGGTCCATACATCCTGATCGGGACTAGGCCATTAAACAATGCAATTGGACATCTGGTTCCACGTGCTGCTGAGAGATTTGCCCTGAAGTTTTACTTTACTTTGTCATTGATTGAGAAAGGAGGACACCTGTTTTGACAGGAAGCTCTGTGCTGGCCTCAGAGACAGCAAAGCAATTTTAAAGAGGAGAAATGTTTACTGAAGCCATGTCCTGAGGCTTGGTACAAAGACTCCCTGGGGCCGTGATTTTAGGTTTGAATAATCTTTTTTTTTTTAAGATTTATTTTTATTGTTTTTGACAGAGAGAGAGACAGAGACAGAGAGAAGCGGGAGGGCCCAGAGCAGTCTCCATAATTGCACCTTCCCGCCTGGGGCGGGAGCCGAATTGGGGTGTCACATAGGAGGAGGCTTGCCCCAGTGAGAACCGAACTGGGGCACACCCCAGTTCAGCATTAGGGTCCACACAGGCCAGGGCTGAGATTCCATCCTTGGACCCCGGGGCTGCAAGGCAAGCGCTCAACCTGCTGAGCCATCCCGGCATCCCCAGGTTTGGATAATCTTAAACCTTGTTAAGAAGAAACTCTAAACAATCTAAAAATCTAAACTGAAATTCAGACAACACTCAATTGTCTAAGACAAAGTCACATTCTCCTGTCATGAAAAAAATTATCTCCCTCCTTTTCTACTTGCTTCGCCTCCACATTCCTCATCTATTGTTCTTTTACCCTATTGTGAGCAGGAGAAATAACTAGGAACTGAAATCTAAAGAAGCCGTTCTCCTGTTGGTTAACAGCCTCCGTGTAATGCTTGGCTGGTAAAGGAGAATTTATGGTATCAGGCCACCCCTCCCCAGCACCTGTTAATTAGGGTCTCGCAGTCCCATATGCAGGACCCTAGGATCATTCAGAACTGACTGTACAATGGGAAGCAGCCCAGTGGTTTTGAAATACCTCCTCCTGGCTTAAATGACCCCTAAGAGCTAAAGCTGTATTGTTTCTCTAGGCCAGACACCCCAGGACTCTGGTTCTTTAAGATAATAGCTTTTAGGCGAAGCCGGGATGGCTCAGTGGGTTAAGCGCTCATTTTGCAGCGCCGGGGACCGAGGATCGAATCCCGGCCCTGGCCCGTGTGGAACCATATGCTGAACTGGGAGCTCCCCCGGTTCGGTTCTCTCTCTGTCTCTGTATCTCTCTCTCTCTGTCTGTCAAAATAAATAAGTAAATAAATAAATATTTATTAAAAAAAAGGATAATAGCTTTTGGAGAAATTGTGGTTAGTTCCCCCCTGCATAGGAAAGATGGGGGAGCGGGTATATATAATCTTAAAGTTCTCAGAACAGCAAGGCATCCCTAATTTAGGCTCTATTAATTCCCTCGGACCCATAACCCTAATGACCAAAACCCTTAAGTATTTCTGCTCCTCCACATGCCAAGTGTGCTCATAACCTGTCTCAGGAAACTGCTTCTCTTATCTTCCTCACTGTTTAACAGCATCACTGCTTTCCCAGTTATTTTTGCCAAGAAAGTGTAGTTCTTGTTCAAGTAGATTTGGAAGACCTTGTCCAGTGCATTGATGCAGGAATCACCCCAATTGGCTCTGATTTGCTTAATAGCTGATTATATGAAGCCAGATGGAGGAACCCCAGACACACTACTCTGAGAGACTGTGTGGCCCTTGAACAAAATGACAAATTTCAAGTTTGAGAAGAAAACACACAACCAAACCAAACAAAATCCAAAGGACCACTGAGAGTTTTCCAAGTAGCAAGTCTTCAGTCTTCCTCTCAGGCCTTATTCACTTGCTTGCCTTCCTTTTGATCTCTTCATTATTTATAAACACCTTCAAATGGTAAGAAAAAACAATGACTTAAAGGAGGCATTATCTCAGAAATTTAGAGACTGAGTCCTCTGTCTCTAACCACTGGATCAGAATGCAGAAGCAGACAACTGCCTCTGAAAATTTAAGTTCTCAGTTCTGACCTGAGACTGGAGACTGTGCTAAGCTATAACATAGTTTTCTTAAAGATTTATGGGGAAGCCGGGATGGCTCAGCAGGCTAAGCACTCACTTTGAAGCCCCAGGGACCAAGGATTGAATCCCAGCCCTGGCCTGTGTGGACCCATGTGCTGAACTGGAACGTGCCTCCCCTGTGGGAGGCCCCCAGCCCAGTTCCCACCCTGGGGGCCTCCCACAAGGGAGGCATGCCCCCTCAAACCAGGGGGCGAGATCTGAACTGGGGGCCTCCCACATGTGAAGCACACCCCAGTTCAGCATATGGGTCTGCACAGGCCAGGGCTGGGATTTGGTCCTTGGTCCCTGGGGCTGCAAAGCAAGCACTTAACCCACTGAGCCTTCGTGTCTTCCCCTGTAAAGAGCTCTAACAAAAGGGGAATTTGTCTTTATAAGAGCTGTTGGAGTATACAACTTCACGGGAGAGCCATGCACATGAATTATAAATGGCACCCCTAAAGTTATTGTATAGCTTGCGTAGCCTTAGCACCCTCAGCAGCCTTGTCTCCCTCTGTACATTAAGGAAAAGTACTTGAGAAAACAATAGCAATTAAAGTCAATGACTGCCCATGACGCATACAGAAACCCTGGTTCTGCAGCTGACATCATTGCTTGGGAGGCAGGTGATAGCACCAGCATACAACCACTGGGGCTGTGGAACGTGCCTCCCATGCAGGAGGCCCCCAGCCCAGGTCCTACCCTGCATGGCCCCTGCCCACCTGTGTAAAATGAAACCATGTTGAAAACTGATGATGTACAACTATGGAGACTGCTCTGGGCCCTCCCCCTTCTGTCTGTCTGTCTCTGTCTCTGCTTCTCTCTCTCTCTCTCTCTCTCTCTGTCAAAAACAATAAATCTTAAAAAAAAAAAAAGATTTAGTATTTTATATATTTATGCATAGGTTGGCTGGAGACAACAGTATGAAAAAGATAGCACAAAATCCTATGAGAAGACAGCATCTGTTTTGAGTGAAGATACTTTCTAAGACTTGAGCACTGTTAGAAAAGAGTTCTTGACACAGGAAGTGTCATCTTGGCTTTCTATAGAACCTCAAAACCACCCCGGAGTCAGAATCTCCTCTGTACTCATCTCCTACCTAGACCACAAGATCCTGTCAATCACCCTCAGTAATGCCCAGGCCTCTTCCTTTACAAATGAACCTCAGCATGAATTCCTCTCCTTGCTTAGCAGATACAATTGGCCACTTGAGTAGAACTCGGTCACAATGCCAATAGGAATATTTGTGATTCTACAGCCAAGCCACCAAGGATGGCATCAGAAATTGTTCTAATTATCACAACTGGCAGAGTGAGACTGAGAAGTTCTATCTAGGAAATATCTGAGTGCATGGATATGGCATGAATGCCTTAGGAAGCAGTCAGTCCCACATTACTGGTGGGATATGGAAGGTAGGCTGCCACTTGGCACACGTCATGTAGAGGACACGCGCTTAGAAAGAAGAGTGGCCTAGATTACATCCGTCTCCTCATCTGGGAGGAGGTGAGTTATAATGTGAATGAGCTCCGTGGGTTGTAAAGACTTCTGGTTGATTTATGGGCTTGAGGATCAGGAGCTCATAGACCCAATCCGCATGCTGGGAGTTGGGAGATGACAAAGATGTTAATAAAATAACTCAACCAAAGTGACCAGAGGATATGTTTTTTTTTTAAAGATTTATTGTTTTTGACAGACACAGAGAAGACAGAGAAGGGGGAGGGCCCAGATCAGTCTCCAGTTGTACGTCATCAGTTTTCTACATGGTTTCATTCCACTCAAGTGGGCGGGGGCCGAGCAGGGTGGGAATCAAACTGGGGGCCTCCTGCATGGGAAGCTCACCCCAGTTCAGCATATGGGTCCGCACGGGCCGGGGCTAGGATTTGATCCTCGGTCCCCAGGGCTGCAAAGCAAGCGCTTAACCAGCTGAGCCATCTTGGCTTCCCCGATATTTTTTTAAGATATCCAATAATTATGCTCTAAAGTATCCAGGAAGAGCTAAAAGTTTGGAGGAAAAGTGAAATTTCATTAAAACAAATAAAAGACACTACTGAACACATTGAAAACAAATGCCTCTGGCTCTTCCAGCCTTCCTGTGTAGTAAGGTAAATACCTTGCCCTAGTGCTTATTACTAGTGTGGCTGGACAAAACTCTCCAACTTGTTTGACTCTGAATAGTAAATAAATTGCAGTCTCCCTGCAACAATGGAATGTCATTATTTTTTAAATCTCCAGAAACAAAATGTGCTGTTTATCTTCTGAAGTCCTCTGTGTACTGAGCCATGCTTACGTACCTGTGGAGTTAACAGTCTCTCTGCACAGTCTCTATTTGTGGCTTGTTGCTTCACTTCTGTAGATCTAGCCTTGGGTCCTCTAACACTAACCAGTGGCAGCTCTGTTTAATCAACAACCAGGCCTCCTGCTCTGGGCTAATAATTTCCCAGCAGGCTCAAATTTCTCTGATCATCAATGGTACCTATACAGAGAAATTTTCCAGTGGGCAATTAGTACTTGGTGTGTTGGTGAGGATACTAAAGTAGTTTGATGATGTGGATTCTAGTTTCTAGTTTATCAATGACTCCTATGATCTTGGAAAAGTTATGAGTTCCACATGAGAAGACTGAGACCGTAAATATGCCTTAATTTAGGATGTCTGTTAGGATATAATGAAATAGTAAAAGCAGGTAGATCCCATTCTCCACATCTATTTAATTCCCCAACTGGAGTTCAAAGACCCTTCTGGCAAGGTGGCACCTGCTTTCAGATCAGAATCTATTCTCCATTTCTTCCAAGGCCAAGAAGTTCCAGTTATTAATTCCACTGCAAAGCTGGGGAAGGGTTGGAAGGCTGGGGTCCCGAGTTGTCCAGTTGAGGACAGCCTCCCCACTCCCTGCCCAAGTGCACACACTCACTCATTCAAATGACCACGTTATGGCTAATAGATTTCATATTGGTTCAGGTGAAACCATCTGCTTTCCTGTTTCTTCCAGATGAAATTTCGGAGATGATAGGACTTTTAAGATCTCATAATTAGCATGGTGGGGCTAAAGATCAGAACCCAAATCAGTGCTCTTTATGCCATATGAGGACAGTAAATAATGCTAATTTTGGACTACAAAATGTAGTTTTTAAAAAAGACTTGTTTTTGACAGAGACGGAGAGACAGAGAGAAGGGGGAGGGCCCAGAGCAGTCCCCATAGTTGTATGTCATCAGTCTTCATGGTTTTGTTCCACACAGGTGGGTGGGGGCCGCACAGGGCAGGAATTGAGCTGTGGGCCTCCCACAGGGGAGGCATGCCCCCTCAAGCCAGGGGCCAAACCAGGGGGCGAGATCTGAACTGGGGGCCTCCCACATGTGAAGCACACCCCAGTTCAGCATATGGGTCTGCACAGGCCAGGGCTGGGATTTGGTCCTTGGTCCCTGGGGCTGCAAAGCAAGCACTTAACCCACTGAGCCTTCGTGTCTTCCCCTGTAAAGAGCTCTAACAAAAGGGGAATTTGTCTTTATAAGAGCTGTTGGAGTATACAACTTCATGGGAGAGCCATGCACATGAATTATAAATGGCACCCCTAAAGTTATTGTATAGCTTGCGTAGCCTTAGCACCCTCAGCAGCCTTGTCTCCCTCTGTACATTAAGGAAAAGTACTTGAGAAAACAATAGCAATTAAAGTCAATGACTGCCCATGACGCATACAGAAACCCTGGTTCTGCAGCTGACATCATTGCTTGGGAGGCAGGTGATAGCACCAGCATACAACCACTGGGGCTGTGGAGCTAGCCAACCACCGTGGTACATTTTTATGTTCATATTTCTTTTACAGTCAAATAGAATTGGTTTTAAACCCTAAGCATAACTCAGAACATCTTTGATATGTTTAGCCAATGACATTTGTGTTATTGACACAAGATAACAGGCTAGAGCACGTTTTCTGATACTCGCTCCACTGTAGTTTGAAGAGCCCAATTGTGGGGATAGAACAAGAATGAATCTTGTTTCTTAAACCCTTTTTGAGTTCCTCCAAATTCAAGATGGGTTGTTGGAAATGTTGAGATAGGCGAGCTGGGATCTAATCTTGGCTGTGCCATATAGTTGTTTGACCCTGGCAAATTAAACACTATATAAATGTTCATCTCAAAATAGCTCAATATCAACATTCTAGGAGTTAAAAAGCTGTACTAAAAAAGTATAATCCCAATTATACTTAAAAAAAAAAACTTAAGAACTTATTTTCTAACTTTTTAAATTGTAAAATACATATACCTTAGCCCATGAAACTCCTCCCCCCAAATTAACCTGACAAAACTGTCACTTTAACAGTGTTTCAAACATTACTGGATTAGCTGTTCTGCCCCATGTAGGGCTACAATGTGATGATTTTTAAAACCTGGAAGATAAGCCTCAATGAGATCACCTTTTGAAGCTTTGTACAAAGTCTAAGAACTGTATACACCCAAGTGTCCATGTGTGTGTGAGGAGCTGCAGTTATATAGACCATAAACTGGTTAACATAAAACTTAAGGACCTGTATCAAACTGTTAGAACCTAAAGAACCATCTCACAACCACAATCGGTCAACAACCACTCTGGCAAACAGAATTTGAGGCAATTAGACTAGCAGGTTTATGTCTGTGTCAGAGAGTTTTGCCCTTACCCATACCTTACTCATTTTTATAATCCCAACATCCAGCACTGTGTCTTAGATTCAGTAACTATCCAATAGCTAGTCACTGAATTGAAATATAGTTTATGGGAATAAAATGACTTAAAAAAACTGAGCAAACACTCTGTGTACTAAAATTACTTTATTACAGTTGATTTTTTTAAAACATTTCCTTTGCTATGATACAAAGGATACTTACAAACAAAATATTACATATGACCTTGTTTCGCTCTTATGTTCTGACAACTTGGTAACAGCTTTAAATGCACAATCTATACAATTAATACAGGTTATATATGAAGTATAAGGTATGGTGAACCAGAAGAATACTGACAGTATACTGTACAATAAGCCTTACCAGTTAGTGCTGTGGACCATGTCTACCAAAAGGAAAATGCACATCTGTACAGTCACCTTGACCAGCTGGCACTGACAGTGAGGCAGAGGCTCCTCCCCCACTGCAACCCTTTGTAAGCCTCCACTGTGGGTGTTTGTTTGGTCTGAAAATTGAGAGGACTGTGTATATTTAAAATTAGTCATCGGTAAAGTGGCAGAACACCATTTTTCAACATAACTGCTCACCAAAAAAATCAATCCTAGTTTTAAAAGACCACAAGTCCTTCGTCCACGACAAAAACCCTACAGGCTCAAGGGCTTTAGGACATGAGACGATGACGACTGCCAAAACAGGAGGCAGGTAACCAAGCCAAAATCTAGGTCTTGCAAAATCATAATTTCCCTTCACCAAAGGGAACTAGAAATGTACAAATTCATTGATGAACCTCAATGATAACACATCAGTTAGCTGATAACCCTCATTTTATCTGGACCCTTGACTTGTGGGAATAACTCAAAGACACTGTGAATAACATATACCACTTTTAGAAAAGAACCTCTTGCTTAAAATATTCCCTTTAGCCACCAAAGCTGGTCCTAGGCTACTACAGGTGTGCATTTATCTCTCAATGGTCTACTCAGAAATGATAAGGTTACAGCATTTTTTCTTTTCTTTTTTTCTTTTTTAAATAAAAAAGCAATTGATTGAAGCATTTTCCTATTTTAGGTAAATAGCAAAAATAAAAATAAAAACCAACCCTGGCATTTGCACAAATAATGCAAATGAAGTGATATGGCCTTTAAGGTAAGGGGTTAGTAAAAAGGAAGAGAAGTGAAGAAAATCCAGAGAAAATGATGTATTAATTTTTCTTTTTAAAAATTTCTACAATACATGTGCAAAAAAATCATGCTGGTTGAGGAAAACAAAGGGAAATGAGTATATAAAACTGCAAACATAAATAATATGTTTGTATGACTGGTAAAAGCAGAAACCAACCTGGGTTACAAAAAAAAAGGATTATACATTCAAGATGCTCTTAAACCCAGTGGGATAACTTATGTTAAAACTGTGTTAATAATTACGTTAAAAATCTCAAGTTTGTTTTTAAATCTTCACAATACAAGCAAAGCTGTTTTAAAATATACACTATACATATTTCTCATAGTCTCTCCAACCTCATTAATGCGCATTAGGCTATCTCTTTCATATACTAAAACAAGGGGGTTCTGAAAGCTAAATTGCTCAGAGTAACCCATCCATTATTTAAATGTTTGTCTTAAGTTTTAAATGGGTTAAAAAGTTTAGCAGACTTACATAAATAAGATTTAGCAACACAAGTATTAATTTAAAAAGTTCTACAGCATCTACAAATTATCAGTTTGGAACACTCTGGGGAAGTTATGTGCATTATACTTTAAAATGTTATTTACATCAGACCATCGCTTTTGTAAAAATTTTCCTAAAAGATGAAAAACAAAATAAAGGATCATAAAAACAAGGGTAAAATAAGAAAATTACCTCCTAATAGAAACCCCATATATCCCTCTCCACTTGGATTTTGCTCTATGAAACCACCTGCAACTCCTAATAGGTTCATGTATCAAGTGTCAAGGCAATGTGGTAAAATACCTTGTCAGATAAATTACTGGCCTCAAATGGACTTTTTTTTTTTTTTTTTTTTTAAATTTCCCACCTTGTGCCCCTGGCTTGGATTATTTTAGGACACGTGTATATAATTAATTGGAGGGGCACTCTAAGTAGGCACAATTCCCATTTAATGTGGAATGAAGGTATTAATGTAACATATAAAATGCTGTTGGAAGAAGGGGTGGTAGTTTCTGTTATACTATGAAATACAAGGAAGCACATTGGGAGTGGACACCAAAAGAGCTGTCTGGCAACAGACCAGAGGCAGTTTGTTTGCTATGTGCCAGTCACACAGATCAGCCAGAATCAGCAAATATTAAGCAGTTACATCTTTTTTAATCATACAATTCACTCCATGACCATGTGCAATGTATAGTAATAATAATGTTCATGCTGAGGCAATGTATTTGAGGGCTCAGAAACCTGTTCCCATACAACTGGTACTTTCAAGTGGCCCTAATATACCTTTGATGCTAAGCCAAGCCATGCAAAAGCAAAGAATACACACTTTTTATTAACATTCATATCTCATTCATGAACTTCACTGACCTCAGAGTTGCCATAGAAACATGAGTACTCAAAGCACACAAATGAGGGTACATGGATTTTTAAAAATGCAATTCCCTCGTCTATGTTCATCCGACTTTAATACCTTAGGCTAAAAGGCATTTCAGAGAAAGGTGAATTGGGGATAATGAAAAAGGAACATATGTAATTCCTGAAATAGGAAAAATGCTCTAGAAATGGGATCCATGTGCCAACAATAAGAATAGTTCATTTCGTTTGAAAATTCAGCTTGAGAGCCCAATAAACAGTTCAAAGCCATAATGTTACCTGCATAATTGACATAAATATCTTGCACTTCATTGACAAAATACACTTCTGTAAACATGGCCATTGGGGGTGGGAGGCTCCCTATCTCATTTATGATTTAGGATATATGTAATCATTAAATAAAATGACTCTGCTTCAAAAGATTTTAAACCTGATCAATTATTAAGCTTCATTTCCCCTTTTAACAACATTTAAGCATTAATTCTAAAAATGTCACCTACGATGGTTTCAAGATTAGATGCTAGGACAACTGGCAATGACAGCAACTGCTCTCTAGCTGGCAAAGACTTATAAACTTTAGTACAAAAACAAAGAAGTACAGAAACTAGGTCAATTTGTTAGCTACATATTTACAAATAATTACATGATTTTTTTCACTCACAATTGCTAAAAACTGTAAGTGAAAAGGAAACTGTGCAGGTTGAATTACCCGTACTTTGGGGGGAATTCTTGGGCATCAAGATACTCTTTTCATTCATTCAAAAGTTTCAACTTCTGTCCACTTTTTCATGGCAAACTACCTACAGATGTTCAGATTAGTATATCCAGTGGGTATCTTATTTCAGAGAGGATTAATCTTTTTCTCTACTTAAAGAAGGATCTCTTGTATATTTAAAAACAAAACAAACCCAATACAGACACATAAACACACACACAAAATCTCTGAAACTTCCAAAAGCTAAGATTGCTGGGAAAGTTAACAGTGACGGTAACATAGTAAATGGTTCCACAGTTTTAATTCTTTGCCTTTATTTTGTTTAAAGGATATCTGTTTTGGGGTAGGTGGGAGGGAAGTACAAGTTTAAGAAACCCACAACAGGCAGATAAGGTGCATACTAATTTATATACTTCTTATGATCTGAAGGCTAACATTAGGCCAAATGGGTTCTCTCCCCTTTCTTATGAGAGAAATTTTAGAAATCTGCATACAAAAAAGGAAAAATTAATCAATGAGACATTAAAGGATACTAGACTTCAGTAGAAAATATAAGCATTCAATAAAGGAAGAGTTCTCAGCTTCACTTTCTTTTTCTAGTCAGTGTTTATAAAACTCATTTCTTTACAAATTAATAGTCATTTCCAATGTCAATCTATTTTGATTTCATAAAAGTGCAGACATCATAACCAGACACAGCAAAATAGACTTCTATCAGTAGTCCTTGCATACAAGAGGCAAGTCTGCGAAGTGTGCAGCACACTCTTCATTCTGTAAGGAATCTGAGGATGGGAAATTCCCAGTTCTTAACTACCGTAAGAGTGAGTGCCTTTTCAAAGGCAATGCTACAACCTGGTTAGGGGTACTAGCATGTTAAATGAGAGAAAACAAAACTGGGAATCTGTTTCTCTTTAATAATGATTTGTATTTTGGTAAGCAGCTTAAAGATGGCAGCCGAAGTTTTGGCTTTGTTCCTTAGAGAAGGCTGTTTTCTAAGAAACAACTTCTTCCATTATTATTGGAGATTCACACTTAATACACCTTAAATATATTATTTTCTGATTTGAACACACACTAGATACTTCACATTGCGAGCATGGGACAAAACAGGACCATATAAACCTCCTAGGAAAGGGTTGCTATGTTGGGCCAAATCTCTGCTTAATAGTAGTGGTTCAGAGTGGGTAGAAGGTGCAAAGAACTCTCAGGGAGCAACAAGCAGCAGCTAAAGGGAGAAATCCCCACGCCAAAACCAAAACCTTCTCTCCCAGTGGCCATTTCCTTTTGATTTTATAGTTTAGTAGAACCTTAGATGCATTAGCAGTAATTCTTTTCTTGGCTATTTTGGTCCTTAGCAACATTTGTAATTATTAGTATTAATGGAGTAAATAAAAAGAGCTAAGAGGATCAATGACATTACTACTAAAATATGTGTAGAGCACACATGAAGATGGTGATTTATTGGTTCTTTTCATCATCTTCGCAAAGGAATCACCACCAGTGTTTTTAATTTCCATGGTCCTCTCTGCGTCATTTATCTTTTATGGCATCACGACACAAACTTATAGAGATATTAATCGGCTCCTTCTTCCAGCATTTTACTGCATTGCAATTTATGGTTCCACATTTTACTTAACTTTCTTTCCACCCACATAAGTGCTAAGAGGAGATAGGAGGGGATTAAAAAAAAAAAAAAAGAAAGACTGCATATAATGACCCCTTTCTCATAAATATCAACTCAGAGTACTCATTCTTAAACACATGCATTCTTGCCTTAACTGAGGATTGAAATAACAAAATAATAGAACCGTAAGTGCCCTGATGGAAATGTACAGTATGAGTTATATCCATCCATCTATACACACATATAGACACTCATATGTATATACAATATATACATACAAATGATAATAGCTATATAAAAAATGTGCATTATTTAACACAGTTTTAAAAAGCCAGTAGATCATGGTATAATACAATTTATTTCCACTAGTGAATGGCACAAATGGAGAAATGCAAAGGAGGTGTTTCAAGTACAATAAATCATTTTTCACAGGTGAAAATAAACAGTATTATTCCAGTGTCCAACACAATGTATTCTATAAAAGTTTAAAATGCCAGACATTTAGTACTTAAAGAAGTATAAAGTTACTAAAGTCTGCCTTATGGTCTGAAAAAGACACCCATAGTTTTTGATTTTTGAAAATGAGGTGAGGAGAAATAGGTGGGAGTGGAAGGGAATGTCAAGGATAATTTCTTTAGTGTACATAATAGTGTTTACCTGCTGTCTGGGCAGCTGAAAATCATGACTATGATAAAAAGTTCAATTTATCAATTAATCCTTGGCCTAGAGTACCACGCATATTATACCTGTGGGTGTGGTCAAATGCAAGACTATTCATCTGTAGGCATAGAAATGACTAAAAAGAATGGCATCTCAATAAAAATAACATAAACACATTTTCCAACTAATAATTACCTATATAATGCATAAATTTTAATCTGGGATTAGAGCTTACTTTAAGAAGGGAAGAAGAAAATATGTGGAAGAGGAATGGGACACAATTAGGAATAATATCTTTCAAGATATGGGGTTTTGCATTATTAAAATGCTAACTAGGGAAAGCTGGGATGGCTCAGCGGGTTAAGCGTTCGCTTTGAAGCCAGGAGGACCGAGGATTGAATCCTGGCCCCGGCCCATGCGGACCCACTTGCTGAACTGGGGTGTGCCCCCAGTTCAGTTCTTGCCAGGACCTATGTGGAAGGCTCCCGGCCCAGTTCCTGCCCTGTGCCCACCTGTGGAGTGAAACTATATGGAAAAACTAATGTCAGCTATGGAGACTAACTCTGGGCCCTCCCCCTTCTCTCTGTCAAAAATCAGTAAAATAAATCTTTAAAATGCTAACTAAAGAAAGAGAGGCATTGAACACAAGAAAATTTTTACTGCCAATCTCTGGATACCAGATATACCACTTATGACTTTCTGATATGCTGGACAAATTTCCCATACTTTTTATTTTCTTAAATAGGCGGGAGGAGGTAGTATTAATTTGATCAAATGTTAACATTTGCACACTGATTCAGAAAGTGGCAGTTTTTCCTTAGAATCTCTCAAAACCTTTCCAATTTCCTGTTACAAGCTTTACTCTTTGATGATTTCTCCCATGTATATGAGATATCTCAGAAGTTAGATCTTATAAATACAAACTAATTAATTTGAATTATTTTGCAAACTATATATTTTTTTAGTTAAAATGAACTTAATGGAATAATCAGGTCTACTCATGACCTACATGTAAAACTGGTTATCACACAAGTAAATCAGATACAAAGCCCTACTGGATAAGCATTTGTAGTCAGTATTCAATCATGATTTTGTAAGTACAGTAGACTCTCTGTAAACCAGCAAAATATTTTTGCTGGTTGCTTGAGATTTTGCCAGTTGCTTGAGATCTGGTTAATAGGGTCTACTTACATTTATCTGGGATCTACCAATCCCCATGGGTGCCGGTTAACTGAGAGTCTACTGTACATACATTGCACATGAACTCAGTAACTCAATTTGACTAATTTAAGTTCAGAAGTGGACTTTAATGTGTCTCACTGGCAATAATTTGGACTTTAAAGATTTGTATGCCAAATTGATCTGCTTCCCTATTCTACCCCTCCAGTACAGAGAGGTTAATAAAAATTTTTTTAAAGGTGTCAAATTCCATGATACTTTTGGACATTTTAAATTCTAAAACTCTGTCCTATAATTTTCCTCCAAATAGGTAAACATCTCAATTTGTTTGAAATATTGTACAATATTTGAATGCAAAACAGATAATTGAGAAAATTAAAAGCCCCTTTTATTACATATGACAAGCACATCTCATGTTCACCTAAAAAATGGGGTTCCTGAGCATGGGGAATACATGTCAAGAGTGCTCCCTGAAACACTGCCTACAATTGTGTGTGAATTTGACTAGGATATTGATTTCAAAATATTATTTTTTTCTTCCAATTACCTTTAAATGAACACCAAAAACTCCTAGATGGGAGGATTCATGGAGGGAAGACTTAAATTTGATTGAGAAAAAACAAGATTTCAACAGTTACACATGACTGTTTGGTCATTAGGCTGTGAAGAGTATCATGGAGAGGGACTTAGAGAATTCTAACTTGGAGCTCTCTGACTATATGAAAAGCAGGATCCAGAGTTAGCAGCAAGGGTTTTCTTCAAGACAACTGGGGAGGTGGGCAGGATAACAACTTGTAAGGAAGTCTGATATGTCACTGGAAAGGACTTTTTTTCTTCTTCAAGTAATAGAGCTCCCTACCCATCTTCAACTAAATTTCCACACTGGCAATGGAACACCAAGTAACTTTCAGCATTGAGTTGATCCTTCATTGAAAAACAAAATAAAACAAAACCAAAACCAAACCAAAACAAAACAAAACAAAACACACAACCCTCTCTGGAAAAAAAAGTTAGCTTTTGTTAAGAGATTCCCTGACCACTATAACTTACTTTACTTTACTTTTTTTTTTTTGTTTTGGTCAAACTTGCTAGTTCCTTTTCAGTAGTAATTTAAGCACTTCTGGAAGTGGTGTTTCCTATTGTATGATGTTAACATGATGCCAAATGGTCAATAAGTCTCAAGGAACTACAAGTTTGTAAAGTATTACAGCAACAAAAACAGCAATTAAACAAACAAAAAGGACCTACACGTGCAGTAAAATCTACAGTGGTGATGAGGATTAGTCAGCAGCTGGTAGAGTCATTGGCTCAGTGATTCCTGGTTCACTATGGCAACTAAACATTTAAATACTTGGCTATTCTACTTGTAAACAGGAAAATCCATAAGCCAAAAGGGGGTAATCAAATTAATGTCTATGTAGTGTGATGAGAATTCCAATAGATGGCAATTTGTAAATATGGCATCATTCAAATACCTCTGGCATCTGATTTGTATTGGCTATATATCTTTGTTTTAGTACAAAGTAAAAGTACTGTTTGGGGTCTTAAAGCTTAGCTAGGATGAAATTTCACAGTATAAGCAACAAAATGTCAGGATACATAGGCTTCATCTCCTTATTCTGTTGCTAAATGTACCCACCATATGAACTTTCAGGGCTCTCTCTCTCTCCCTTCTGGTCTTCCCCTTTGAAGGCTCACAGGTTCACTGATGCAATTCTCACACAATTTGTGATCTCTTTAAGCACCCCCATTTACCATGCCACAAAGAAGGCACAATTGAATGGACAAAAAAACTAAAACAAAAAAACAAAAAACAACCCCAACACACACACACACACACACACACACACACACTGACAAACCTATGCAGCATTCAGAAAAAGAACTAAGTTGTTTTCTACTCTCTGAAAAAGTCAATGCAACCTTTTAGTGTTCATGGATTTCTGCTGTTTCACTCCAAATGAGGCTGAGAAGTCAGACCAATTTAATAAAGAAGATACATTGGTGAAGGGAGACAAGTGTGTTTCCGTAATAACTTGTTTTGGGATATGCTGCCTGCTGTGAGTCACTCATAAGACTTTGGGATATGGAGAAAGACTTAAGATCTTTTCACAAATTTCTTAGGCTATCGTTGCTCAAAAGTGATGACTCAAGCCACTTGCCACATTCTGTTTTTGCAGTGTTCAGAAAATACCCCCTTATCTAGCCAATTTCTTTTTATCACATGCATGTGTATGTGTGTGTACACACACATACACACACTAATTTCCCCTTTCACAATTTCTACCAAACCCTCCCCAAGGAAACCATCAACACCCGGTAGCCAAATACTATGACATCCCAATTAGTAAACACGAAACAGAACGCTTTACAAAAATGAATAAAATATACCATATGCACTCAGCTCCCACACTGCAGTACCCAAGTGAGGAGGCTGCTGTGACGATGTCTGTAGGCAGTCTCTTGGCAGATAGCTCCAGCAGAATTGCCACTTTCAGTTACTAAGTTATGTATAGGACATGTGAGACCCATTGGATATTTGTGAAGTGACACTGGTGCTTCTGCTCATGCCCTGTTCCGTCCGTCCCCCAGAAGCTGTCCGCCTCAAAGCCTGAGGGCTATTGCGGACTCCCATACTACTACCTCGGGGAATCCCTTGCATTGGCCCTGAGGGATGACCCCACGGCTGGGGTCCACCTTGCATTGGATGGCCCCAAGCTTGTGGTGGGCCACCCATGGGATGACCCCAGTGAGGTCCTGGACCCCCAGTAGGATTGTGAGACCAACCAGAGGCTCCTGGGTAGCTGTGGCTGAATGCCTCAGGGGAGAGATTAGAAAGAACCATGTTACTAAAACCTAGTCTCATACTTTCTGAATCAAAAGCTTCAATTTCTCTGGCTTGACGTTCCAGCAGGCTTCGTATTCGTTCTGTGCGTTCATTCTGCAAAGCCAACATCTCTTCTTCAATCTGTTGAGGGTTGGGGGAGGGAAGCAAAAAGAAAGCTGGTTTATTTTTAAAAATCTATAAACTAAGGAAGCAATAATTACTCAGCTTTGAAATTAACCATAAAGAAGTTCATTCTGGTTATTTTAAGTATATACATTTAAAAATCAAACAGATGTACTATAGGAATCATACATAATTTATATTTCTAAAATGTGTAAAGTCAAGTTCTTAAAAGCAAAGGTATTAAAATAATAAATCAAGGTACATATCATCAATGGCTACTAAATCTACTAGGTAAAAAAGTTGAATGAAAAAGAAAATGGGTGAGGGAAAACCAGCCTTATCAGACATATCATCATCACTCTAATAAAATAAATACGGTATGATGTAGGAATAGAGAATTAGTGAAACAGAAATAGAATGAAACTTTTAGTTTGTAGGTTTTTAATACAGGACAAAAGCAGTAATTAATTCAATGTGAAAAAGATGAATTTTTAAACAAATAACAGACACAATTCACCAGCCATCTGGAAGCCATATACAGTGATCCCTCGTTTTTTGCGGTTAATGGGGACCAGAACCTTCCGTGAAAGCTGAAAAACTGCGAAGTAGGATTTGCCCCTAGGAATTTTCGTGTATGCGGGTACAAGAATGTTTTAAATATGTAAACAGTATTCATACTTTACTCATTTCAGACAAAAATTACAACAGTATACGTATTTACTTAAAGGTGTCAGTGCTAATTAATAAGGTTAATTACAAAACCTTATACAGTAATAAACATTAATCAACATTGCTTTCTGAGGAGGCACCCAAAGTGGCCCCTCATGAGTGTAGGAAGGAGTGGGTGGCTTCGGTTTTTATTGGGGTTGGGGAGTGGGGCTGGGTTAGGGCTCTTGCACACGAGCAGAGGTTTGCATGGGTTGGTCTTCCCTCCCAGCACAAAGGAAGGGGTTCCCGTGCTTTCTTAGCAGCTTGCACAGATGTGGGGCAAAAGGGGTGCGGTGAGACTAGAAAGGTGTCAGTGGTTCAACATTGGAAGTTTTTCCAAAGCACTGCCTTAAAGGTATGCATAGCAACAAGACCCCCCCCCCCCCCCCCCCC